>JASFAW010000098.1:0-10000 GCA_030737815.1 Allium fistulosum
TTTTTTGGGAGGTCTACATCCATTATGTGGCATAGGTGTTACATCACGTACGAAACTTAATAGTATACCACTTCTACGAATAGCCCGTAATGCTGCGTCTCGTCCGAGACCAGGACCTTTTATCATAACTTCTGCTCGTTGCATACCTTGATCTACTACAGTACGAATAGCATCTAAAGCAGCTGCTTGCGCAGCATAGGGTGTTCCCCTTCTTGTGCCTTTGAATCCAGAAGTACCGGCGGAGGCCCAAGAAACCACTCGACCTCGTACATCTGTAATAGTTACAATGGTATTGTTGAAACTGGCTTGAACATGAATAACTCCTTTTGGTATTCTACGTCCAGTCTTACGTAAATTAATACGCCCATTCCTACGCGAACCAATTCTTTGTATAGGTTTTGCCATATTTTATCATCTCATAAATATGAATCAGAAATATATAAAAAAGATATGGAGATATCCATTTTATGTTAAAACAAATCTTTTATTTTTACATAACCATAACCACTCTTTGGGAAACTTTAGAAAGATTATCCTTGTCTCTGTTTATGTCTCGGATTGGAACAAATCACTATAATTCGTCCGCGCCTACGGATCAGTCGACATTTTTCACAAATTTTACGAACAGAAGCCCTTATTTTCATATTTCTTTCTCCTTACTTTCATTTTTAATCTATTCCTTGGAAGAAAATAAGTCTCTTGTTTTTTTTTTTTTTTGCTTCAAATTGTATCTTTGATGAAAGGGATTTTTTCAAAAAGAATCTATCTAATCGTTCGAATCTTTGTTCCGAAGTCTATAAATTATACGTCCCCTGGTTGAATGAATAATATTGCCTTTTTTTTATTTTTATTCTATCCCCCGGCACCGGCAGTGTTTGTATCAAACTGCGTCGTATCTTCCCCGAAATATAACCTAGAATTAGATCTTCATTATATAAAATATAAACGGATTCGGGGAGCATACCATTGGGAAATGATTCAGTAATTAAACCTTCATGAATCATTTTTTTTTTTTCATTCCAGGAAACCTTTTTGAAGTATCAACTAATGGAGGAAGAGTTATATAACTCACCTTTCCTCTCTATTTCACAAATAGGAAGTTAGAGATAAAATTAGGATACCAGAGGAGGATCACCATATATAACACAAAATTTCTCCTCCAATTTTTTCTAGTCTAGCTTCTCGATCTGTCATTATGCCTCGAGAAGTGGAAAGAATTACAATTCCCATTCCACCTAAAATCTTAGGAATTTTTTTATAGTTGAATAAATTCGTAGACCGGGTCGACTTATACGTTTTAAAATCGTTTTATATATTCCTTTCCTAGTTCTTTTATGGCGCAAGGTTGAAACCAAGAAATTTTTATTACTTTCCTGATGTTTCCGAACATTTTCAATAAAACCCTCTCGTAGGAGTATTTTAACAATGTTTTCGGTGATATTTGTGGATACTATTCGAACCGTTCCATTTTTACTCATGTTAGCATTTCTTATAGAAGTTATTATATCAGCAATAGTGTCTCTGCCCATGACGAATTATAATTATTGGTGCTTCTTAATTTTGATATAATCAACATGTTTTTTTATTTGAATACTTCAAAGTATTCATTATTTAATTAAATTTGAAATTTATTATTAAATTAATTATTAAATTTAGTAAAAGTATATGCGTGAGACACAATCTATTAATTGGGTTTATTTCAGATATCCTACTAAAACAATATCCTAATTTGATCTATGACTATGAGTCTTTGATCTATGACTATGAGTCTTTATAATACCTCGGGAGCTAATGAAACTATTTTAGTAAAATTCAACTGTCTCAATTCCCGAGCAATCGCGCCAAAAACTCGAGTTCCTTTTGGATTTCCTTCTTGATCAATGACAACCGCTGCATTGTCATCATATCGTATTATCATACCGTTGTCACGTTTGAGTTCTTTACATGTACGTACAATTACAGCTCTTATTACTTCTGATCTTTCTAGAGGCATATTGGGCACTGCTTCTTTAATTACAGCAACAATAACGTCACCAATATGAGCATATCTATGATTACCAGCTCCTATGATTCGAATACACATTAATTCTCGAGCTCCACTGTTATCTGCTACATTCAAAAGGGTCTGAGGTTGAATCATATCATTTTTATTTGAATTTTTTATTTCAATGCAAAGAATGAGGAAAAAGAAGAAATAGTATTTGTCTAGAAATAAAGAAACTCGTGGTTGTTTTTTCATCCCTTTTTTATATTTAGTTCTACACCCCTATTCTGAAATAACAAATTGAGTTTTTATAGGCATTTTGCACGCAGCTATTGAAATTGCTGCTCTGGCTACAGTTTCTGAGACTCCGCCCATTTCGTAAAGTATTCGACCGGGTTTAACAACAGATACCCAATATTCGGGAGATCCCTTTCCCGACCCCATACGTGTTTCTGCGGGCCTTACTGTAATAGGTTTATCGGGAAAAACACGTACCCATATTTTTCCACCACGACGTGCATATCGTGTCATTGCTCTTCGTCCTGCTTCTATTTGTCTAGCGGTAATCCAAGCGGGTTCAAGTGCCTGAAGAGCATATCTGCCGAAGCAAATATGATTACCCCGGCAAGATATTCCTTTCATTCTTCCTCTATGTTGCTTACGAAATCTGGTTCTTTTGGGGTTATAGTTGATGGTTTTTTCCCACCTCTACTACAGAACCGGACATGAGAGTTTCTTCTCATCCAGCTCCTCACGAATGAAAGGATTCGATAATATTACAGATGCACATGTATTTAATAACTAATACATTAAACTAAGTAATGGGATTTATTGATATTATATTTCATTTATTAGATAAGAAGCTGTATATACGGTTAAATTTTTCTATTTCTAGATATAGATAATGTTTCTTTTTTATACCGGATCCTTATTTTTTTTTTTTACTTTTATTTTTATTTTAATAAATTATTGAATCAAGACAATATTGGAATCCAATAAATAAGAAATAAGGGTTTCGCGGGCGAATATTGACTCTTTCCTTTTCCTGCTTTATTCGTAGGATCAATCCACAACCTCTCCGAGTAAAAAAAAAAATTGTTCTTGGTTCATTCCGCCATCCCGCCTGCTCAATCATTTGGATTCTTTTAAATAGAATCCTATATAGTCACAGGTTTCATCGTTCCTATAGCTTCTCCATTAATGATTAGGCCTGAACTCTGCAATGGAGCTCTCAACAAAATCTGTTTCCGAGTCAATCTCCTCAGTTTCTATTAACCGGAAGCTCTTTATTATTTATATATCATTTATTATTTATATATCAATTGATACAATATTAAACAATATTAAAACAATATGAAATTAATGCTTTATTACACTGCCTTTTATTTATATGAGGTAATTCATAGACCATACATATTGGAATTATATATCATTGATATTTTTAGTCTCTCTTTCTATCACCTTTCCATTTATCCGCATCCCTTTATTTTTATTTCAAACCCACAATCATCTTTTTTTGTTATGGAACAATTCCAGTTGTTACAACTATATGATTGATCCAGTCATATAGTGACTGTTTTTGGGATCTCGACAATATGAAGCAATAAGTTAGTTATTAGTTTTTAATTTTTTTTTTATATATTTTATATAGTAGTTGTAGTTATTGAATTAATATTAGGGATCAGTCTTTTTTTGATCCTACTAAAAACTATAAAGAAAAAACTAACGAGTCACACACTAAGCATAGCAATTATAAAAAAAAAGTTAATTTCTTTTTTATTCAACCTTATAGAATTCGAATTATTTTTATTTTTTTGATTTAACAGAAAAACAGAAAAAGTTTCTAGTTTTTTGTTCTATATATCACTATATTACTGGATAGAATGACAAGATAAATAAAGGTCTATTATTCTTCATCCACAAATATCCAAATTTTGAGGCCTAGTACTCCATGGATAGTTCGAATTGTATAGGAACAATGATCAATTTTAGCGCGAATTGTTTGTAGAGGAACCCTACCTTCTCTGATCCATTCGACACGTGCAATTTCTTTTCCGTCAATACGTCCTGCAATTTGTATTTGAATTCCTTTTGTATCTGTTTGTTCGGTTAATTCAATAGCTCTTTTCATTGCCTTTCGAAATGAAACTCTATTTCTTAATTGAGAAGCCATATATTCTGCAAGAATATTGGGGTCTCCATAAGGTTTTTCTATTCGTGTGATAGCAATGTTGATTCTTCGGTTCACAGAACGAAATTCTTTTTGTACATTCATCTGTAATTCTTCGATTCCTCGTGTTCGGCCCTCTATTAATAAATTTGGGAATCCAATATGAATTATAACCTGGATTAAATCAATTCTTTTTTGAATTTCTATACGCGCAATTCCAATTCCTTCGAAACCTGAGGATATTTTTTTATTTTTTTGTACATAGTTCTTTATACAATTCCGTATTTTCTCATCTTCTTGTAGACCTACAGAAAAATTTTTTGGTTGTGCGAACCAAAAGGAATGATGATTTTGGGTTGTACCAAGTCTGAAACCAAGCGGATTTATTTTTTGTCCCATATTTTTTATTATATTATCTTTCCATCTATTTTTTTCTAAATATGAATCTAAATCTTAAATTCATCGAAAGATAATTTCGATTTATCTTTTAATACAATTGTTATATGACAAGTTGGCCTTTTTATCGGATAACTACGTCCTCGAGCTCTAGGTCTTAATTTTTTCACAAAGAACCCCCATTGACTTCGGCTTTACTAATGAATAAATCGGTTTCGTTCAAACCCATATTATGACTAGCGTTTGCTGCTGCGGAATAAACCAATTTTAAAATGGGATAAGATGCTCGATAAGGCATAAGTTCCAATATCATAAGCGTTTCCTCATAAGAACGCCCGCGAATCTGATCAATTACTCTTTGCGCTTTGAAAATAGACATACATATATGTTGAGCTAAAACTTTTACTTCTCCACTCGAATTTGAGTTCTTTTTCTTTATCATAAGGTTATCTCCCGCCAATGAATGATAAGTATCTATTTTTTTCCAAATTAACGACGAGATTTATTATCGTTTCTCGCATGTCTCGCGAAAGTCAGAGTCGGCGCGAATTCTCCCAATTTGTGACCTACCATACGATCTGTTATATAAATAGGTAAATGTTCCTTTCCATTATGAATAGCGATTGTATGGCCAATCATTTTGGGTATAATGGTAGATGCCCGAGACCAAGTTACTATTATTTCTTTCTCCTCCCTCATGTTGAGTTTTTTCAATTTTTCTTGATAAATGATTAGCTACAAAAGGGTTTTTTTTTTAGTGAACGTGCCACAGCTGATTACTCCTTTTTTTACATTTTAAAGATTGGCATTCTATGTCCAATAGAATATCTCGATCTAAGTATGAAGGTAAGAATAAATACAATAATGATGAATGGAAAAAAGAGAAAATCCTTTAGCTAGATAAGGGGCGGATGTAGCCAAGTGGATCAAGGCAGTGGATTGTGAATCCACCACGCGCGGGTTCAATTCCCGTCGTTCGCCCATCACATTATTTCAAATTCAAAAAATTCTATTTTCAATATTCCTATTTACGGCGACGAAGAATAAAACTATCACTATATTTTTTCCTTTTCCGACTTCTTCTTCCAAGCGCAGGATAACCCCAAGGAGTTGTGGGTTTTTTTCTACCAATTGGGGCTTTCCCTTCCCCACCTCCATGGGGATGGTCTACAGGGTTCATAACTACTCCTCTTACTACAGGACGCTTACCTATCCAACACTTCGATCCGGCTCTACCCAAACTTTGTTGATTCACCCCAACATTACCCACTTGTCCGACTGTTGCTAAGCAGTTTTTGGATATCAAACGGACCTCCCCGGATGGTAATCTTAATGTGGCTGATTTACCCTCTTTTGCGATCAGTTTTTCGCTACAGCGCCCGCCGCTCTAGCTAATTGTCCACCCTTTCCAAGCGTGATTTCTATGTTATGTATGGCCGTGCCTAAGGGCATATCGGTTGAAGTAGATTCTTCTTTTAAAAACCTCTTCCCAAACTGTACAAGCTTCTTCCAAAGCATACGGCTTTCTAGATGTATATGATGATATCTAGACAGATGGATCTTTATCTTATATGAATCGTATGATGAAGTACCACATGAGTGGATATATAGGAATCCAAATCTGCCGAATCACTCATGTATGATCTTCTACATCCTAGGTCTCCCCGTTCCATCATCTGGCTTATGTTCTTCATGTAGCATTCAGACCGAATGACTCTATGAAATTACGTCGATACTTCCACATATTACGGGTAACGTAGGAGACATCTCTATTTTTCCCCGGGGGATCTTTATAATTACCACTGCTTAGCTTTCAATTCGCCTCTGACCATCAAATTAAATGTGAATAACCCGTCCTCCTCTCTTTGAAACAAGGGGCGCTTCCGGTTCTGTGCGTGCTTCAAACAATTTTGTCTTCTCCATATTACCATATCTCTAGAGTCAATAATTTTCTATGAGGAACTACTGAACTCAATCACTTGCTGCCGTTACTCAACAGTTTTCTGTTGAGGTCTATCCCATAGAGGTACTCAAATTGGATCAGTGATTGATTTCTAGGTTTCATCGTAAACCTAATTGGTTACTTCCAATTACGTAAATCAATAGTTCAAACCGCACTCAAAGGTAGGGCATTTCCCATTGATATAGGGACTTCTGTACCAGAAATAATGGTATCTCCAATTATAGCCCCTCTGGGGTGTAAAATATATCTTTTCTCGCCATCCCCATAATGTATGAGACAAATGTATGCATTTCGATTAGGGTCATATTCTATGGTTACGATTCTACCAGATATGTCTTTTTCATTCCGTCGAAAATCGATTTTACGGTATAGACGCTTATGACCTCCCCCTCTATGTCTTGCGGTAATGATTCCTCTGGCATTACGACCTTTACCACAATGATGCTGTCCACAGATCAAATTATTTCGTGGATTGGATTTCATTTGACTGTCTATGGCTCTATTACGTGTGCTCGGGGTAGAAGTTTTGTATAAATGTATCGCCGTGTTATTAAGTATTTTGCTTTAAGTTCTTTTCTCTATAAGAGGTGGAATAGAATAACCCGGTTGAAGCGTAATGATCATACGTCTGTAATGCATTGTATGTCCCATAATAGGTCCTATTCTTCTACCCTTTCCTGGGAGTGGGAGTCGATGACTATTCATAGCTATTACCTTGACACCAAAGAAGAGTTCGACCCAATGCTTTATTTCTGTCCTAGTTGATCCTGATTCGACATTAGAAGTATATTGATTGTTCCCCAATAACCGAATACTTTTTTCTGTAAATACTGCATATTTGATTCCATCCATAACTCCATTTTCTTCCCTATGAGTTCCAGTATCGATAAGAATTCTAGTTCTTACTGTTCATATGTTATGGTATGAATATACCATACCAATTCGTTATGTATGGATGATGAGATTCCATTGATACAGAGCCAATTCCAATAGACTTATTGAACGTTCCCATTGGCGTGCATCCAGCAGGAATTGAACCTACGAATTTGCCAATTATGAGTTGGGCGCTTTAACCATTCAGCCATGGATGCTTAACAGGGCTCATTGTACATCGTGAATAACCAAATTCCAATTGAAATGAAATCTTTAGGAGGAATCAATGAAAATCTTTAGGAGGAATCAATGAAACGATATCAATTCAAATCCTGGATCTTCGAATTGAGAGAGATATTGAGTGAGATCAAGAATTCTCACTATTTCTTAGATTCATGGATCAAATTCGATTCAGTGGGATCTTTCACTCACATTTTTTTCCACCAAGAACGTTTTATGAAACTCTCTGACCCCCGAATTTGGAGTATCCTACTTTCACGTGATTCACAGGGTTCAACAAGCAATCGATATTTCACGATCAAAGGTGTAGTACTGCTTGTAGTAGTGGTCCTTATATCTCGTATTACCAATCGAAAGATGGTCGAAAGAAAAAATCTCTATTTGATGGAGCTTCTTCCTATACCTATGAATTCCATTGGACCCAGAAATGAGACATTGGAAGAATCTTTTTGGTCTTCCAATATCAATAGATTGATTGTTTCACTCCTGTATCTTCCAAAAGAGAAAAAGATTTCTGAGAGTTGTTTCATGGATCCGCAAGAGAGTACTTGGGTTCTCCCAATAAATAAAAAGTGTATCATGCCTGAATCGAACCGGGGTTCGCAGTGGTGGAGGAACCGGATCGGAAAAAAGAGGGATTCTAGTTGTAAGATAGCTAATGAAACCGTAGCTGGAATTGAGATCTCATTCAAAGAGAAAGATAGCAAATATCTGGAGTTTCTTTTTTTATCCTATACGGATGATCCGATCCGCAAGGACCATGATTGGGAATTGTTTGATCGTCTTTCTCCGAGGAAGAAGCGAAACATAATCAACTTGAATTCGGGACAGCTATTCGAAATCTTAGGGAAAGACTTGATTTGTTATCTCATGTCTGCTTTTCGTGAAAAAAGACCAATTGAAGGGGAGGGTTTCTTCAAACAACAAGGAGCTGAGGCAACTATTCAATCAAATGATATTGAGCACGTTTCCCATCTCTTCTCGAGAAACAAGTGGGGTATTTCTTTGCAAAATTGTGCTCAATTTCATATGTGGCAATTCCGCCAAGATCTCTTCGTTAGTTGGGGGAAGAATCAGCACGAATCGGATTTTTTGAGGAACGTATCGAGAGAGAATTGGATTTGGTTAGACAATGTGTGGTTGGTAAACAAGGATTGGTTTTTTAGCAGGGTACGGAATGTATTGTCAAATATTCAATATGATTCCACAAGATCTATTTTCGTTCAAGTAACGGATTCTAGCCAATCGAAAGGATCCTCTGATCAATCCAGAGATCATTTCGATTCCATTAGAAATGAGGATTCAGAATATCACACATTGATCGATCAAACAGAGATTCAGCAACTAAAAGAAAGATCGATTCTTTGGGATCCTTCCTTTCTTCAAACGGAACGAACAGAGATAGAATCAGATCGATTCCCGAAATGCCTTTTTGGATCTTCCTCAATGTCCCGGCTATTCACGAAACGTGAGAAGCAGATGATTATTCATCTGCTTCCGAAAGAAATCGAAGAATTTCTTGGGAATCCTACAAGATCAATTCGTTCTTTTTTCTCTGACAGATGGTCAGAACTTCATCTGGGTTCGAATCCTACTGAGAGGTCCACTAGAGATCAGAAATTTTTGAAGAAAAAACAAGATGTTTCTTTTGTCCCTTCCAGGCGATCGGAAAATAAAGAAATGGTTGATATATTCAAGATAATTACGTATTTACAAAATACCGTCTCAATTCATCCTATTTCATCAGATCCGGGATGTGATATGGTTCCGAAGGATGAACCAGATATGGACAGTTCCAATAAGATTTCATTCTTGAAAAAAAATCCATTTTTGGATTTATTTCATCTATTCCATAACCGGAACAAAGGGGGATACACGTTACACCACGATTTTGAATCAGAAGAGAGATTTCAAGAAATGGCAGATCTATTCACTCTATCAATAACCGAGCCGGATCTGGTGTATCATAGGGGATTTGCCTTTTCTATTGATTCCTACGGGTTGGATCAAAAAAAATTCTTGAATGAGGTATTCAACTCCAGAGATGAATCGAAAAAGAAATCTTTATTGGTTCTACCTCCTCTTTTTTATGAGGAGAATGAATCTTTTTATCGAAGGATCAAAAAAAAATTGGTCCGGATCCACTGCGGGAATGATTTGGAAGATCCAAAACGAAAAACAGCGGTATTTGCTAGCAACAACATCATGGAGGCAGTCAATCAATATAGATTGATCCGAAATCTGATTCAAATCCAATATAGCATCTATGGGTACATAAGAAATGTATCGAATCGATTCTTTTTAATGAATAGATCCAATCGCAACTTCGAATATGGAATTCAAAGGGATCAAATAGGAAATGATACTCTGAATC
>JASFAW010000098.1:12500-15000 GCA_030737815.1 Allium fistulosum
AACCTCGTGTGGGGCTAATAGTTTTCATTTCCCATCTCATGGAAAACCCTTTTCGCTCCGCTTAGCCCTATCCCCTTCTAGGGGTATTTTAGTGATAGGTTCTATAGGAACTGGACGATCCTGTTTGGTCAAAAACCTAGCGGCAAACTCCTATGTTCCTTTCATTACGGTATTTCCGAACAAGTTCCTGGATGACAAGCCTAAAGAGTATCTTATTGATGATATCGATATTGATGATAGTGACGATATCCATATTGATGATAGTGACGATATTGATGATGACCTTGATACGGAGCTGCTAACTATGATGAATGTGCTAACTATGTATATGACGCCGAAAATAGACCGATTTGATATCACCCTTCAATTCGAATTAGCAAAAGCAATGTCTCCTTGCATAATATGGATTCCAAACATTCATGATCTGTATGTGAATGAGTCGAATTACTTATCCCTCGGTCTATTAGAGAACTATCTCTCCAGGGATTGTGAAAGATGTTCCACTAGAAATATTCTTGTTATTGCTTCGACTCATATTCCCCAAAAAGTGGATCCCGCTCTAATAGCTCCGAATAAATTAAATACATGCATTAAGATACGAAGGCTTCTTATTCCACAACAACGAAAGCACTTTTTCATTCTTTCATATACTAGGGGATTTCACTTGGAAAAGAAAATGTTCCATACTAACGGATTCGGGTCCATAACCATGGGTTCTAATGCACGAGATCTTGTAGCACTTATCAATGAGGCCCTATCAATTAGTATTACACAGAAGAAATCAATTATAGAAACTAATACAATTAGATCCGCTCTTCATAGACAAACTTGGGATTTGCGATCCCAGGTAAGATCGGTTCAGGATCATGGGGTCTTTTTCTATCAGATAGGAAGGGCTGTTGCACAAAATGTACTTCTAAGTAATTGCCCCATAGATCCTATATCTATCTATATGAAGAAGAAATCGTGTAAGGAAGGAGATTCCTATTTGTACAAATGGTACTTCAAACTTGGAACGAGCATGAAGAAATTAACGATACTTCTTTATCTTTTGAGTTGTTCTGCCGGATTGGTCGCTCAAGATCTTTGGTCTTCACCCGGACCCGGATCCGGTGAAAAAAATAGGATCACTTCTTATGGATTCGTTGAGAATGCTTCTGATCTAGTTCGTGGCCTATTAGAAGTAGAAGGCGCTCTGGCGGGATCCTCACGGACAGAAAAGGATTGCAGTCAGTTTGATAATAATCGAGTGACATTACTTCTTCGGTCCGAACCAAGGAATCCGTTAGATATGATGCAAAATGGATCTTTTTCTATCGTTGATCAGAGATTTTTCTATGAAAAATACGAATCGGAGTTTGAAGAAGGGGAAGGGGCCCTCGACCCGCAACAGATAGAGGAGGATTTATTCAATCACATAGTTTGGGCTCCTAGAATATGGCGCCCTTGTGGGCAATCTATTTGATTGTATCGAAAGGTCCACTGAATTGGGATTTCCCTATTGGGCCGGGTCATTTCGGGGCAAGCGGATCATTTATCATAAAAAGGATGAGCTTCAAGAGAATGATTCGGAGTTCTTGCAGAGTGGAACCATGCAGTACCAGACACGAGATAGATCGTCCAAAGAACAAGGCTTTTTTCGAATAAGCCAATTCATTTGGGACCCTGCAGATCCATTCTTTTTCCTATTCAAAGATCAGCCCTTTGTCTCTGTGTTTTCGCGTCGAGAATTCTTTGCAGATGAAGAGATGTCAAAGGGGCTTATTACTTCCCAAACAAATTCTTCTACATCTATATCTAGACACTGGTTCATCAAGAATACGCAAGAAAAGCACTTCGAATTGTTGATTCATCGCCAGAGATGGCTTAGAACCAATAGTTCATTATCTAATGGATCTTTCCGTTCTAATACTCCATCCGAGAGTTATCAGTATTTATCAAATCTCTTCCTATCTAACGGAACGCTATTGGATCAAATGGCAAAGACATTGTGGAGAAAGAGATGGCTTTTCCCGGATGAAATGAAATATTTGATTCATGTAACAGGGGAAAGATTTCCCATTCCTTAGCCGTAAAGATATGTGGCCATGAAAAGGGGATTAAGTGGAACAGAATTGGCCGGGTGGTAGAGTCGTGGAAACACTTGTTTATTCCATATTTTGGACCTTAGCTCCATGGAGCAATATGCTACTGCTGAAGCATGGAAGAATTGAAATCTTAGATCAAAACACTATGTATGGATGATATGAACTGCCTAAACAAGAATTCTTGAACGGTGAACAACCAGAGCCTATTACTCACTACATCAAAGAATTTCCATTAATGAAACCATGGAAATCCGTCGGAAAAGAAAAAATACGCATGTCCGATGAAACGATTGTTGCTATCTGCTCCAATAACGAATCATTGGTTTAACTGAATAACTAAAGAAAATAGATAGACCTTTCTCTTCGTCTCAGGTCGATGGATCTTCTCAATTGGAAGATCTCCCATATGGATA
>JASFAW010000098.1:32500-47656 GCA_030737815.1 Allium fistulosum
AATATATTTTGTTAACCCTCCCATAAGAACCATATTTTGACTTTTATCTGGTGAAAATCCAACAATGGATTCCATTGAATGAATAATGGATCCAGATCCTAAAAACAATAAAGCTTTCGAATAGGCTATGAGTGATCAAATGGAATAAAGCAGCCCTATAAGAACCTATACCCAGAGCTAATATAATATAACCCAATTGAGACATGGTAGAATAAGCTAAACTTCTTTTAATATCTCTTTGAGCAAGAGCCAAAGTAGCTCCTAATAATACTGTTATTACACCTATTAAGGAAATAAGATTCATTATGTAAGGTATGACTATGAAAAGAGGAAGAAGACGAGCTACAAGAAAAATTCCTGCTGCTACCATAGTAGCAGCATGTATAAGAGCCGAAATGGGAGTGGGTCCTTCCATAGCATCAGGTAACCATATGTGAAGGGGAAATTGTGCAGATTTAGCAACTGCGCCGAGGAATAAAAAAGAAGCACAAAGAGTAATAAATAAAGAATTTACTCCATTATTATGAATTAATTTAGTAACTATTTCGAACAAATCTCGAAATTCTAAACTGCCCGTTATCCAATAAAATCCTAAAATTCCTAATAATAAACCAAAATCCCCTATACGATTGGTTACAAAAGCTTTTTGACAAGCACTTGCTGCAATTGGTCGTGTGAACCAAAAACCTATTAATAAATAGGAACACATTCCTACAAGTTCCCAAAAAATATAAATTTGTATTAAATTAGAACTAGTAACTAATCCCAACATAGAAGTATTGAAAAAACTCATATAAGCAAAAAATCTCAAATATCCTCGATCATGAGACATATAATTATCACTATAAATAAGAACCATGATTCCAACAGTAGTAATTAATATTGGCATAATAGAAGTAAGCGGATCAATCAAGTGTCCGAACTCTAAAGAAAAATCATTATTGACAGTCCAAGACCATAGATATTGATAGATAAAATTTCCGTTTATTTGCTGAATAGAAAGATTAACAGAAAATACCATAGCTATAGTTAGCATCAAAACACTCGGGAAAGCCCACATACGTCGAATATTTTTTGTTGCTGCAGGAATAAGTAGAAGTCCAAATCCTATTAACATAGTAATAGGAAATGGAAGAAAGGATATTATCCATGCATATTTATATGTATGTTCCATAAAAAACACAAATTTTCGTTTTTTTCTTATAATTGTTTCCGATTCACCAATTTTTATTGCTTTTGAAGAAAACAATAAAAAAATGAAAAAAAAAAAGATATGAAACCTTAAATATTCTTATTTTACATTTTTCTTACTTTTTTCAGATATTTCAAAAATTTGAAAAAGTTATAAATTGTTGCTTAAATGCTTTGTCCAAATAGCTCGATATAGAGTCATTTTTTAGTTATTAATTTTTTAACTAAAATATTCATTTTTGAAGTAGAAAAATATTTTTTTATAAAAAAAGAGAAGGAGAATATTATATTAAAAAAAATTTTGCCACTAGACTAGAATTGTATTCTAGTAATATATAACCATATCATATACTATAGTAAGCAAAGAAAAAGTAAGAAAAGTAAGCAAAAATAACTATACCAATATCAGTAGAATATGGATATGGATATATAGTTTGCATCAATAAATCAACTAATTCTTCTAGTAATTTTTAAAAAATTACCTAATTTCTATTTTTTATGAAATTGATTGATTGGATTGAAATCCAATAAGATAAGAAAATATCAGAAATCTTATAAAAATCCTTACTTCTTATATTCTATTCTAGAACTGCATAAAAAAAAAACGTAAAATGAAAGTTCCTTTTCTTAGCTAACGGAATGTCTTGTTTAACATATTAACTACTAGAAAATTCCTTTTAAAATTTTTCTTTCTTTTCTTCTATTTTTTACTAGTTTATTATATATGTAACACACATGTATATATAAACAATATATTTGTATAAAAAAAAAAAAAGATTATCGACAAAATTAAATATAATATAAAAAATGTCTAAAACTAAAAAAAAAAAACAATCCATATTGATCAATACATGTCTTTCACATACAACAATAAAAAGGAAGAACTCTTTTTTTTATGGCAGTTCCAAAAAAACGTACTTCTATATCAAAAAAACGTATTCGTAGAAATATTTGGAAGAAAAAGGGAAATTTAGTTGCACTAAAAGCCTTTTCTTTAGCAAAGTCAGTTTCTACGGGAAATTCAAAAAGTTTTTTTGTTCGGCAAACAAATAAGAAAATCTTGGAATAATTTGAATTCCGTGATTTAAAGAACTTTTCTATATATAGAATATGCAAATTTTTCATTAACTTATGTATTTATTTACCTCCTCAAGATTAGTTAGAACTAGCAGACAGATAAGTTAATATTCGACATAAAATAGCTGCTAGTTTGGTTCTAAGTATTATTTTATTTCTTTTCCTAATGGAAAAGAAATAAAATGTAATTATAATGAATATTAAAACTGTTTTATTATATGTCTATCTCAAGATCAAATGAAATTTGTTTTGTTTACTAAGTATTATTCTATATTTAAATTATGTACATAACAAACAACAAATATTAATACACTAATACACTAAATACATTAAAAAGTAGACTAAAAACAAGATTTTTAGAAAACGAGTCTTTTAATTTCTAATTTCGTTTATTAAATTTAGTAATTATATCTTGATATGTATAAAATCATCCTATTTATTTAATTTATATTTATTTTTTGATAAAAAAGATCTTTCTAAGTTTTCTAAGTGTTATTAAAAATGAAAAGAATACTTTAGTTTAAACAAAAGAGTTTAAAAGAACCCTTATTCATCCATTTCCTAAAGGATAACTATATCGGATTTTAGAATCTACATCTAGACGATTCAACATGAATTGACTATTATTATTTCAAGTAAGCCGCTATGGTGAAATTGGTAGACACGCTGCTCTTAGGAAGCAGTGCTAGAGCATCTCGGTTCGAGTCCGAGTAGCGGCATACTCTAAAAGAGATAGAATGGATCTTATAATGTATTTAATTCCCTATTTCAATTCTGTAATGAGACCCTTTTTATGTATGATATTTGCTACTTTAGAACATATATTAACTCATCTCTCTTTTTCGATCGTTTCAATTGTGATTGCGATTCATTTGATGATTCTATCAGTTCACGAAATCATCGGATTACGCCATTCGTCGGAAAAAGGAATGTTAGCTACTTTTTTTTCTCTAACAGGATTATTAGTTATTCGTTGGATTTCTTCGAGACATTTTCCATTAAGTAATTTATACGAGTCATTGATCTTCCTTTCCTGGAGTTTTTCCATTATTCATATGGTTTCCAAGCTATGGAATCATAAAAATGATTTAAGCACAATAACCGCGCCAAGTGCCATTTTTACTCAAGGTTTCGCTACATCTGGTCTTTCAAGTAAAATGCATCAATCAGCAATATTAGTACCTGCTCTACAATCTCAGTGGTTAATGATGCATGTAAGTATGATGTTATTGAGCTATGCGGCTCTTTTATGTGGTTCGTTATTATCAGTCGCTTTTTTAGTCATTACATTTCGAAAAAACATCGATATTTTTTTTAGAAGCAAAAATTTATTAATATTAATTAAGTCATTTTTCTTTGGGAAGATTGAATACTTGAACGAAAAAAGAAGTGTTGTTAAAAGCACTTCTTTTCTTTCATTTCCAAATTATTATAAATATCAATTAATTCAGCGTTTGGATTATTGGAGTTATCGTGTTATTAGTTTAGGGTTTATCTTTTTAACCATAGGTATTCTTTCTGGAGCAGTATGGGCTAACGAAGCATGGGGGTCTTATTGGAATTGGGACCCCAAGGAAACTTGGGCATTTATTACTTGGACCATATTCGCGATTTATTCACATACTAGAACAAATCAAAGTTTGCACGGTACGAATTCGGCACTTGTAGCTTCTATAGGATTTCTTATAATTTGGATATGCTATTTTGGGATCAATCTATTAGGAATAGGTCTACATAGTTATGGTTCATTCACATAAAATCTAATTAAATTGTAGAAATTCCATGCGGAATAAGTAAGACATATATAACGAAAATTTGTGTGAGTTTTTAAGAACTGTTTGAATCTTAATTCAAACAGTTCTTAAAAACTTGGGATACATCTTTCTAATTCACTTTATTATTTTTTTTTCGTTGTACAGCGAATAGTTTCAAAAATATTATAATTTTCAATTATAAGACTTTCTATCTCATTAAGAAAAAAAAACTATCTATGAAAATAATTAGATAGGATAGCTTGTATCTTGTCAACTGATAAAGAAAGAACGAAATCGGGATAAATACCAATTCCTATTACGGGTAAAAGGATACAGATTGAAACAAATAGTTCTCGTGGTCCAGAATCCACGAGATTTGAGTTTAGAACATTGAAAAAATTGTATCCATAGAACATTTGCCGTAACATAGATAACAAATAAATAGGAGTTAATATCATTCCAATTGCCATTACAAGGGTAATTAATATTTTTGGCATTAAAAGATATTTTGGACTGGTAATTAGTCCAAAAAATACTACTAATTCCGCAACAAAACCACTCATTCCCGGCAATGCAAGAGAAGCCATCGAGAAACTACTAAACATGGTAAATATTTTTGGCATTGGAATAGATATTCCCCCCATTTCGTCGAGATAAACAAGACGTATTCTATCACAACTCATTCCTACCAAGAAAAAAAGTGCAGCGCCAATAAATCCATGAGAGAGTATTTGTAAAATGGCTCCGTTGAGTCCCATGTCGGTTATAGAACTAATTCCTATAATTGTGAAACCCATGTGTGATACAGAAGAATAGGCTATTCTTTTTTTTTGATTGCGTTGACCAAGCGAGGTTGAAGCTGCATAAACTATTTGGATTGCCCCCACTATCACTAACCAGGGAGAAAATATAGAGTGAGCATGTGGTAATAATTCCATATTGATACGAATCAATCCATATGCTCCCATTTTTAATAAGATTCCCGCTAGAAGCATACATGTACTGTAATGTGCTTCTCCATGGGTATCTGGTAACCATGTATGTAGGGGTATAATCGGTGATTTGACAGCATAAGCAATAAGGAAGCCCAAATAGAATATTATTTCTAATGTCACAGGATATGACTGATTAGCTAATCTGTCAAAATCCAATGTCGGTTCATTGGAACCATATAAACCCATACTTAGAACTCCTATTAAGAGAAAAATGGAACCCCCCGCAGTGTACAAAATAAACTTTGTAGCCGAGTACAAACGTTTCTTTCCTCCCCACATAGATAAAAGTAAGTAAACAGGAATTAATTCTAACTCCCACATGATAAAAAAAAGTAAAAGATCTCTAGAAGAAAATAATCCTATTTGACCACTGTACATTGCTAACATCAGGAAATAGAACAATCGCGAATTTCGAGTAACAGGCCAAGCTGCTAAAGTAGCTAAAGTAGTGATAAATCCTGTTAGTAAAATAGGTCCTATGGAAAGTCCGTCGATTCCCAGTCTCCAGTGAAAATTGAAAACATTTATCCATTTAGCATCCTCTTCTAATTGAATTAATGGATCGTCCAATTGGAAATGATAACAGAAGACATAGGTTGTTATAAGGAGTTCTAATAAACAAATACATATAGTATACCATCTAAATATCTTATTCCCTTTATGAGGGAGAAATAAAATTGAGGAACCCGCGAATATTGGCAAAACTACAAGTATTGTTAACCAAGGGAAATAACTCGTGATAAAGACAAGATGCGTTTTGACCAAAAAGCCCGTGCTCAAGAAAATATATTCTTTTGAGCACGGGCTTTTATCGGTAAAAAGGAATCAAATGATTCAAGTGGAATTTATTATAACGTATCAATAAGATAGACCCATGCTGCGAGTTGTTTCATGCCATAAATAAACACGGACACTCAAAAAATCTGTTGGACAGGCAGATTCACATCTTTTACAACCTACACAGTCTTCCGTTCTTGGCGCGGAAGCAATTTGCTTAGCTTTACATCCGTCCCAAGGTATCATTTCCAATACATCTGTGGGGCAGGCTCGTACACATTGAGTGCACCCTATACATGTATCATAAATTTTTACTGAATGTGACATTGGGTCTATAAATTCCAGTTTTGAACATAAAAAATTTTCGATCTGGTTCTGGTAAAGTAAAAAAAAAAATAATAATAATAAATTTATAATTATATAATTTATTATATATTTATATTTTCTTTATATATAGAAACCAGATGAATCAATGATTTATCAAAAAAAATCTTAAGAATCAAAATTTTTATAAATCTGTTCATCAGAAGGGACCAAGAGACTTTGATTTATCTTTCAACAACCATGATCATATGAGTCGCATGAATCACACGTGCAACTTCACGTTGACTAATGGATCGTCAATATTTCAATCTAAATATATATTGAAATATTACTATACATATTAGTATTATTTGTAAATAAATATGTAAAAGACACTGAAATGATATTTTATAGAAAGTTTTTTCTACAATTTCTATATATATATATATTCTTATATGTATTTATATTATAGTTATGGTTAATTTTTCAACAAACTTGATTGATTAATACGAGTTGATTTTCTGTTACGATAGATCGACGAAACAATAGCTAGCCCAATAGCAGCTTCCGCCGCTGCAATCGCTATAATAAAGATTGAGAAAATCTCGCCTTTTAATTGGCGACTATCAAATATATCAGAAAATAGTACGAGATTAATATTAACCGAATTTAGTATAAGTTCAAGACACATAAGTGCTCTAACCATGTTTCGACTTGTGATCAATCCATAGATACCGATTGCAAATAAATAGACACTCAAAAAAAGTACATGTTCGAACATCATTGACTAACTCCTGATCAACCTCGATTCGTTTCAATATGAACAAAAATTCAACCAAGTTGATTGACTAGAATCGAGCGATTACATAAAAAAGGGAATATTGATAGTAGATTAAACTAAAATTTTTTTTAATTCTAACTAAACTATTTATTATTGACGAGCCATAGTAATTGCGCCTATCAAAGAAACTAAAAGAATTATAGAAATTAGTTCAAACGGAAGATAAAAATCTGTTGATAAATGAATTCCAATTTGTTGAACGTTGTTTATAAAGTCTTGCTCTATAATCTGATTTGATCTTGTAGTCCAAATAATTCCGTACCATGACGTATCTGCGATAGTAGAAATTAGTGAAAAAAGAATACTTATACAAACCAGTGAAGTGACTCCATCTCCAATAGTCCAAAGATAGGAGTCGTTAGAATATTCTGAACCATTCACGAACATAACAGCAAATATGATTAAGACATTTATGGCTCCCACATAAATAAGAAGCTGGGCGGCAGCTACAAAAAAGGAGTTTGATGAAATATAGAATAAGGATATACAAACAAGAACCGATCCCAACGAAAAGGCGGAATAAATTGGATTAGTAAACAATACTACTCCTAGACCTCCTAATATAAGAAATGATCCCAGAAATACTACAAGTATATCATGTATTGGTCCAGGTAAATCCATTATGTATAAGAGAAAAATCAGTCAAAATGTTTCATGACCTTACTAAATAGTCCAGGAAAGAGAGGGGTGTTCCCCTTATTTTTTTTTTCTTCTATATGATGAGTTTTTAATGCAATTAAATCTTAATATGGATGGATTACTGTGGATATAGATAAAGTTATTAAATATTAAAATTATCGGCCAATCTTTTCTTTTTTCTTTTAGAAATTATAATTTTTTAATATTTTAAAATAATTAAGAAAACACATATTCACAGTTTAAATTAAAGAGTGATTCTCAATAATCAATAGTTAATAAGATAAGTTTATTAGGTTCTCATAAAAAAAAAGAAGACTTGTTTCTGTTTATCTTTATATAAAAAAATATTAGTAATCAGTAATCGTTCTTGAATCAAGGGGTTTATCTTTATCCATTTTGATTTGACTGGAATTCATAATTGTTTGAATTGTGTAATCTCCAATTACTGACATTGGTAACCGACCTAATGCAATTTGATTATAATTTAATTCGTGACGATCATAAGTTGAAAGTTCATATTCTTCAGTCATCGATAAACAGTTTGTTGGACAATACTCGACACAATTACCACAAAATATACAGACTCCAAAATCAATACTATAATTAAACAATTGTTTCTTTTTAATCTCTCTTTTAAACCTCCAATCAACAACGGGTAGATCTATGGGACATACACGAACACATACCTCACAAGCAATACATTTATCAAATTCAAAATGAATTCGACCGCGGAAACGTTCTGATGTGATCGATTTTTCATAAGGATATTGAATAGTTACAGGTAAACGATTTGTATGGGATAGGGTAATTATGAAACTTTGACCAATGTACCTTGCCGCCCGTATTGTTTGTTGACCAAAATTTATGAACCCGGTCACCATAGGGAACATATTGTAGATCTCCGTGAATAATTTGATGTTTCTTTCTCTTGTTTAAGATCAGTTATGAATGGAGAATATCGTTATCTTATTCTATTCTTTATAGGTAAATAAGTTGGGAAGAAGTTGTCAATAATAGATTACCCAGAGAAATAGGTAAAAGGAATTTCCATCCAAAATTTAAAAGTTGGTCCATTCTCAGTCTAGGTAAAGTCCATCTTGCTGTGATAGGAATGAACAAAAACAAATAAGCTTTAGCTAATGTAATAAATATACCAATTGTTATTCCAAAAACTCCTGTCATTTTATTTAATCCGAAAAATTCAGGAATAGATATATACGGAATAGAGAAATTCCACCCGCCTAAGTAAAGAACTGTTATAAATAATGAAGAAACTAATAAATTTAGGTAAGAAGCAAGGTAAAATAGAGCATATTTAATACCCGAATATTCTGTTTGATAACCTGCTACTAATTCCTCCTCTGCTTCTGGTAAATCAAAAGGTAATCTCTCACATTCTGCTAGGGAAGAAATTAGAAAAACAACAAACCCTATAGGCTGACGCCACAGATTCCACCCCCAAAAACCATATTTTGACTGTGACTCAACTATATCAACTGTACTTGAACTGTTAGATAATCATAGTCGATAATAACATTACTGTTCATATCGCTATTTCAAAACCGTACATGAGACCTCAGCTTCATACGGCTCCTCTATGGTCACAAATAAATGTAAGTACTTGTTTGGTATTATTGTAATTTTTAGATTCTAATTCTAATACCGGGAAGTCCAAAATTAGACCAACGAAATTCCGTCTGCTAGAATAAAAAAGCGCTTCCGAATTGATCTTTTCCATTAAAATTACAATTTCTCTTTATTCGGTAATAACTTAATCCTTAAATAAAATACTCGTTATATCAATAAATTAGGTTTTATCAATAACTCTAAAGAAAGAATTAGTTAGAAAGAATTGATCATTAATTCCAAATTTATGATTAAGAATTCCATGTATGTATATAGTAGATATGAATATTGAATGGGGAAAAGAAATAAGAAATAAATATCCTGTATCGTATTTTTTTATTTCATTTTTCCCATTCAATATTTTGCATTCTATTTCTTTTGCTCCTGTCCTATTCTTCTTTCTCAGAGGAGAGGAGGTACTCTGAAAAAAAAAATAAAGGATTAATTCGTTTTTTATAGTCATTTCTTTAATCAGTGAATAGGAGCATACTCGAGATCGGAATCGTGGAGAAGTACTACTTGGTCATTTCTACCAACTTAAAGTCCTCATTATGATTCGTTTTATCCAAAGCTTTATGTAAAAAAATCCTTTTTTTTATCTTAAATTATCTCCATTACTAATCTTTTGTGTACCTTGGTGTTCCTAACTGTCCACTGATTTTTTATTGATCTCCAGTATGGTAATAAATACAAGACAGTAGTAGAAACCCCATACGGGTGATCTTTTGTACCCGCTTCAAGATATGATAATTGGTCAAAGAATCTTAACCTTGGGGTAAACAGTTTATACTGCTTATGTTTCTATTCTCGTACATAGGGAATGAGATTTAATCCTCTTACTGCAAATTTATAAGCAGTTTGCTTTTACTCATCTAACTATCTAGCTTAATTCATCAACCCTAATAATAAATAAAAAAGAAAATATCCATTGAATATAATATATTAAATTTCTTTATTCTATTTCTAGTTCTAGAAAAGAGGGAAAATAATAATGTTCTGCCGAATCACACGTAGAGATATTGATAACACACATAGAGTTAATGGTATTTCATAACTGATAGATTGAGCAGCAGCCCGTAGACCACCTGAAAAGGAATATTTATTATTCGACCCATATCCTGACATAAGAAGTCCAATAGGGGCAATACTTGAAATGGAGATCCATAAAAAAACGCCTATACTAAGATCGGCCAAAACAAGGTGATATCCAAAAGGAATTACTAAATAACTTAGTAGAACAGATATGACCGCTATAGACGGTCCCGCGCTGAACAAACGAATATCTCCTCTAGATGGGAGAAGATCTTCTTTAAAAACTAATTTGGTTCCATCTGCTATAGCTTGAAGAATTCCCAATGGACCGGCATATTCAGGCCCAATGCGTTGTTGTATTGCTGCAGATATTTCTCTTTCTAACCACACAATTACTAGTACCCCTATTGTTATTCCCAATATAAGGGTGAAAATAAGAACAAAGATCCAAATTAGTCCATAGACTTCTTTTAAAGATTCCGATCTAGAAAAAGAATTTATAGCTTGTATTTCCGCTTCTGTCATATCAATTATCATTTCAACGATCAACTTCTCCCATAATGATATCTATACTACCTAATATCGTCATGATATCTGCCAATTTCATTCTTTTAACTAGTTGAGGGAGAATTTGCAAATTGATAAAACCGGGTGGACGAATTTTCCATCTCCAAGGGAAAACACTACTATCTCCTATCAAATAAATTCCTAATTCTCCTTTTGGGGCTTCTACTCTCACATAAAGTTCTTGCTTCGACAATTCAAAATTGGGCGAAAGTTTTTTAGTAATAAATCTATATTCAAAATTATTCCATTCGGAATTTTTTGCTTTATCAAAACGTCGGACTTCTAAATTCTCATAAGGTCCTCCAGGAATTCCTTCTAGAGCCTGTTGAATAATTTTTATAGATTCCTTCATTTCACCGATTCGTACTAAATAACGAGCTAGTGAATCTCCTTCTTTTTGCCATTGGACTTCCCAATCAAATTTATTGTAACACTCATAACTATCAACTTTACGAAGATCCCATTGGATTCCAGAAGCCCGTAACATTGGTCCTGATAAACCCCAATTTATTGCCTCCTCTCCACCAATAATGCCCACTCCTTCAACGCGTTCCAAAAAAATAGGATTACGCGTAATAAGTTTTTGATATTCAACAATTCCTGTTAAAGAATAATCGCAAAAATCCAAACATTTCTCTATCCAGCCATAAGGTAAATCGGTAGCAACCCCCCCAATACGGAAATAATTATGCATCATTCGCATACCTGTAGCGGCTTCGAATAGATCATATAACAATTCCCTTTCTCTTAAAATATAGAAAAAGGGAGTCTGTGCACCGATATCTGCCATAAAAGGTCCAAGCCATAATAAATGAGAAGCTATACGACTCAGTTCTAGCATAATTATTCTAATGTAACTGGCTCTTTTAGGTACTTGAATGCTTTCTAATCGTTCTGGTGCATTTACTGTTATTGCTTCTGTGAACATAGTGGCTAAATAATCCCACCGTGTTACATAAGGCAAATATTGTATAATTGTTCGATTTTCCGCTATTTTTTCCATCCCTCTATGTAAATAACCCAATATAGGTTCACAATCAATAACATCTTCACCATCGAGAGTAACAATTAGTCGAAGAACACCATGCATTGATGGGTGGTGAGGACCCATATTCACTATCATGAGATCCTTTCTTGTAGCTGGTACAGCCATAACTTTTCTTCCTTAATTCAATTCAGTATTCCATGAATTTAGCAAAATGAAGTTGATCAAAATGCAAAATTTAATAACTAAAGAAAAAATTCAAACCAATCTTAAACTTAAAATTAACGAGTTTTTGACTCCCGAATACCCAACTGGTTAATCAATTTCTTATAACGTACTCGATTTTTCTTTGACAAATAATCCAACAGCCGTTGACGTTTTCCCAGAATTTTTCGTAGACCTCTTTGTGATAAAAAATCTTTTTTATGTAATTTTAAATGTGAAGTAAGTCTTTGTATCTTATCAGTGAAACTAAATACTTGAAATTCAACAGATCCACAGTTTTTTTCTTTTCTTGTCGAATAGCCGAGATGAATGAATTTTTGACCATAAAAACAAAATTTTCTTTTTTTTCTTTTACGCGAATTTTACCGATCAGGAAAAATAAAAATATTTATTATACGTGTTATTTGCAGTTATTTGAATTTAGTACAAAAAAATTTCTCATTTCTTCATATAGAATTTTTTCTATCCAATATCCAAATTAAATTTTCAATTTGATTTGGATAGAAAGGAACGATCCATTTTTTTTTTCAAGATTTTCCTATTCAGGAAAGAAAATGTTTTTTCGATAAAGAAAAATAGATATAAGATATAGAGGAAATATACTATGTTATATTTATATTTATTATATACTATTAATATAATTAAAGAATTTAAAGAATTCTGAATCGTGGATACATATGTATTCTTGATATACTGAAATTACTGCCATTATTGGTATCAAACCAATAACGATTCATACAAGCTAAATCTTCTAATCGATAATTGGGCCAAAGAAAAAATTTGAATTTAATGAATTTCTTTGTATATGTATAAAGATGTTTTTCCTTGTTCAAAAATTGTCCACAGTTGTTTATGTTGTTTTGATTACAGAATATTGGATTTCTACCCATAATATTCCAATTCTGAGAATTAAAACAAATGAAAATTCTCAATTCTCTACGACGTCTGGGGGATAGAATATTTTCAGGAACAAGGAAATCATAATAATTTTTGTTATTTTTAGTCATAAGTATATTGCTGTGTTGTGCAATAGATTCATGAAATTTTTTTTTATCAACATATTCTTTTTTTATTATGTATTTTCCATCAGTTTGGCGTTTAGTCTTATCAACCAATGAAATACCTATGGTTTGATATATAATATCTTTTCCATCCCTTTTCATAGATAGACGAATTGGTTCGACAATAAATATGCCTCTTTTTACCAATTCTGTAAGAGTTAGATCTTTCTGAATCAACATTACATCTAGATGCATCTCTCCTCTTTGAATTGAAGATATAGCTATTTCCTTTGGATCTATCAGTCTAAGTAGAAGACAATATACCTTTATATTATTGATCATTCTTTGATTCAAGAGATCATCCCATCTTAATTGAAAAAGAAAATATTTTTTCAAGAAGAAATTGAGTTCTGCTTCTTTCTTGCTCTTAGATTGTTTTTTTTTTCTACTTTTTTTAATGTTTGTTCTTGTATAATCTGTCTCAACATCTTTTTCATTTTGTTTTTGTAAATCTAATACAAGATTTCCTTGACCTTGTTGTTCATTTTTTTTTTTTACATTGATCTTTTTACTTTTACTAATATTTTCATAGAAATGAAAATTAAAAATAAGTAATTTGGTAGGTATGATCCACGGTTTTATTTTATACGCATTAAAAAGTAGTAATAATTCTGGGAAAAACCAAGGTTCTAGATTTGATATGCTACGATAGAATTTTTCTTGATTCATTCCCATCCAATCAAAAAAGGATTTTTTTTTTAATTTTTGATAATTTAGATTTTTCGTATTTTTATGAATCTTGGTGTTGATAGGCGTATTGGCCCGGGTCTCAATATCAATATTATTTCTAATACAGAAATCGGGAATTTTAGAATTTAAAAATAGTCTATCCATATTTTTGTCCGTATCAATGAGAAATCTTTTTTCTAGATAATTATTAATAACTATCCTTATCAATCCATAAAAGGGTTCGGGTTTTAGTGTATTGAAATTAGATGAAATTTTTTTGTTTTCCACTTCTTGTAATTGTAACGTTGATTCATAAATATATGAGTTTTTATTATCCTCAAAATTTATATATTTATATGATAAAATATCATATCCGAAATGTTTTTTCAATTTGTCTTTTTGACTCATCAATGAATTTACTGCATAGTAATTTTCTTTCATGTAATGAATTAATTGGTCTTTTTCTTTTTTATATAAATCCGATTTCGTTGAGTCTTTTTTTGAATTATACGACATTGGTTGGCCCTATTTTGCCATTTTTTTGGTACTAAATAAGACCACTTAGTCTGAGATAAATTATATTGATAATGACCCCTTAACCACATTTTCCATTTATTCATTCTATACTTATGTATTTTCTTATGCTTTGGTTTGGAACCAAATATTCCTTGTGTTGTACAATAATTCTTTATTATATCTGTAAGAAAAGGATAGGTGTTATGATATTGAAGTACAGATTTCAAAGCATATTTATTAAGTAATTGATTTTGCGAGAATTTGTAAAATATATATGCTTGAGACAAAGAAGATAAGTCCCAATAAATATTAGAATTTTTGTTGCTACTACTAAAATTAGTTTTATAAAAAATATTATAAAACGACTTTTTTATAGTCGAAATAAAGTTCATTATTTTTTGATTTGTCTTTTCAATTCCTTCTTGATTTGTTTTATCATTATAAATGTATTTAGTTAAAATTTTGTCTGTTGATTTAAAACTTGGAATCTTAATGATACATAGTAATAGATTTATGTATATTTTTTCAATGAAAGATTTTATAAAATAATGCGATTTACGTATTAATTGGATATTTTTTCTTTTAAATATTTGCCAAATATCCTTCTGTAATTCCGCTCTTTTATCATCATAAGTTAGAACTATTTTTTTATTGTCTTTTGTGATTCCTTTTATTTGACTCCTAATTGTGATTGTCTTATTAGCAAGATCTTTCATTTTTGTTTCGATGAGTGAATAATTTTCATTTCCGCAATTCAGGAATTGAATTGCAATCGTCGATTCGCGACGAATCTTATTATTTATATTAGAATCTCTTCCATTTTTATTTTTAGTCGGTTCATATATTTTAACCCTACTCGATTTTAATATGGGTTTTACTTTTTCAAGTTCTTTCATTA
>JASFAW010000099.1:0-47646 GCA_030737815.1 Allium fistulosum
TGCAAACGCGTATACGAGCAGGCTGGTCCGGACGACGGCTATCGGGTGCTGGTAGACAAGCTGTGGCCGCGCGGGGTCAAGAAAACGGACCTCGCGTATGATGAATGGTGTAAAGCGCTCACGCCCTCGAATGAATTACGCAAGGCCTTTCATAGCGAAACCGTTGATTTCGCCGCCTTCAGCAAAGCCTATCGGGAAGAGCTGGCGCAGCATGCTGACGAGGGAATGCGTCTGGCGACGCTGGCGAACAGGCAGACCGTCACCCTGCTCTTTGCTGCCAAAGACACGAAGCAAAATCACGCCCTGGTATTAGCCGACTGGCTGCGCCATCTCTGATCAGCCGATCGCCAGCTCGTCATGCATTTGCGGCGCTTCATCGGGGGTGAGCGGCATCAGATGTTCGGCGCGGACAAAGGCAAAGCCGTGCTGATTGTCAAAGGCGTAAACATCACCTGTCACCAGCCAAAGCGCGCGATCGGCGGCAGAGGGTAATTGCGACATCACGCCGTTGACCGGGTTAACGAAACGCAGGCCGGGCTGACACAGGCCAAACAGCTCAACAGATTTACCAATATTTCGACGGCCTGACGCCGTGCGGGCACCGATGATCATCGCCATGCTGCCCGGTTTAAGCTGAAACATACTTCTCTCACGGTAACGATAGCCAGGGACTGGCTAAGAATAATCCTAAAGAGAAGTGTATCGCAGGCAATATACGTCTGTCACCTGGTGGGTTGCGGACGATCGCGACGGTAGAGCGTCCATTCATCAATCACTTCGCCCCCCGGTAGTTTGCACTCCGTGCGTACGCCCTGCGGGCTTTGAACCGGGATCTGTTCCCCGCCTTTCTCCAGGCAGTACACGGAGGCCGGGTTCGCCATACCAATAGCGTGCGGTGGTTTCGGCGCATCGGGTGGGTTGTTTTCGCGGTGCAGGCAGCCATGGGAAGCGCCAGCGCCAGAAGCAGAAATCTCATCTCATTGATCCTTGTGACATCATGACAATCTAAGGTTAACGGGTCATCGCCCCTTTCTCCATGATTTCTCCATTTTAACTGCACTTTTCAACACTATAGTGTGGCATGTTCTCGATATGACCAGAGAACATCATTCCGTAATCAAGATGTCTTTGCCCCGGTCTCAACAACGGGGCCTTTTTTTCTCTGCTGCTGCCCTCTCCCTGCATATATTAAATTTTTTATATTCATGTTTTACTATGCCTGAAGTCTAAAAATTCAGCATAACATGCAGATGCAGACGTCTTCTGCCTGGGAGTCATTCTACGTCATGTCGGATATTATCCTTGCCCGTGTTTCAGAAACCCTCGCCACTGAACAATCCCTTGAAGGTCTCGTTCGCCAGCTGCTGGAGATGCTGGAGATTGTGACTGACATGGAGTCGACTTACCTCACCAAGGTAGATATCGAAGCCCGACTGCAGCATATCCTCTACGCCCGCAACAGCAAGCAGATGACAATTCCTGAGGGGCTGAGCGTCCCGTGGGATGAAACACTGTGCAAGCGCGCGCTGGATAGCGACACCGTATTCAGCAACGACGTTCCCGAACGCTGGCCGGAGTGCGAGGCGGCGAAAGCGCTCGGCATTACGACCTACATGAGTATTCCTGTCCATCTTGCGGATGGTTCACTCTACGGAACGCTTTGTGCCACCAGCACGGCCAGAAAGCCGCTTAGCGAGCGCGGTGAACAGGTTCTGAAGTTATTCGCCGGTCTGATTGCCCAGTCCATTCAGAAAGAGTCGCTGGTAACCCAGCTTCGCGAAGCCAACGCGGCCCTCATCGCGCACTCTTACACGGATGCCCTTACCGGTTTACCCAACCGTCGCGCCATTTTTGAAGATCTGACCACGCTGTTTTCCCTGGCGCGTCACCTTAAACGTAACACCGTCATCGCGTTCATCGATCTGGATGATTTCAAGCTGATTAACGATCGCTACGGCCACGAGGCTGGCGACCAGTTCCTGATTGAAGTGGGCAAGCGTCTGACGGAAGAAAAACAGCAGGACGATATCATTGGCCGGCTGGGCGGCGATGAGTTTCTGGTGGCGTCGTTGAGCACATCCCACAGCGAAGGAGATAACGCGCAGGTCACGCTGCTCAAAACGCGTCTCAGCGCCTGTATTGCCGGTGAATACTGGCTGGGTAGCGTCAACCTCATTTACCCCGGAGCCAGCGTCGGCGTTATCGAAGTGGACCCTCAGATAACCGATCCGGACAGCGCATTACGCGACGCAGATGTCGCGATGTATCAGGATAAGAAAGGAAAAAGCAAAACACGCTTTCTCACTATCGATTAACCCCGTACACTCTACGGCGTTACAAAAACCGAAACAGGTGATGATATGAGAATAGGGATCCTCTTCCCGGTCGTTATTTTTATAACGGCGGTGATTTTTTTAGCATGGTTTTTTGTCGGTGGTTACGCGGCGCCTGGGGCATAAATGAGAAAAACGACCCTCGTTATGCTGATCGTTGCCATCGCGGCATTTGCCGGCACGCAGCTTGGCTGGTGGTAAACGCCACTACGTAAAAAGGCCGCCATCTGGCAGCCTTTTTAACGCTTGTAAGCCTTAGCTTTTGATTTTTCTGTAGATAAACAGAACAACCAGCGCACCAATCACCGCGACAGCGAAACTGCCGAAGTTAAAGCCATCGACTTTGCCAAAACCGAACAGCGTACTGATCCAGCCGCCGACTACCGCGCCGATAATACCCAGTATTACGGTGACGATAAACCCACCGCCATCTTTGCCCGGCATGATCCACTTCGCCAGAATACCCGCAATAAGCCCAAAGATAATCCAGGATAAAATTCCCATAACTTTCCTCTCTGTATGGTTTTTGTCATTAAATCAACGACACAAAAAAGAATAGCACAGGATTTCAGAAAGGAAATTTGTGATAGGCATCACAATGAGAGAGTGCGCAATTATTCATCAACAAAAAGGTCCAGCCGCATAAACTGTGGGGTTGCATCTTTTGTTGAGAAAGATTATCTTTCTCAACACTGAATAGTTGAGCGTAACACTCAGGTATTTAGTACGACATTGCTCACATTGCTTCCAGTATTTCTTGCCCACTCCTGAGTGGGCTTTTTTTTCTGTTCATACCCCAACAAACGCGTACCGGTTACGTCCCGCGCGTTTTGCCTGGTAGAGCGCCTGGTCAGCGGCAATAATAATATTCTGCTGGCTGCCCGCGATGTCGACCGCACGCGCGGTAGAAATCCCGACGCTTACCGTCACCCGCCCGAAGGGGCTAAAATCATGCGCGATTTGCAGGGAGAACACGTTGCGAATGATCGTCTGCGCCAGTCGAAGCGCCTCCTGAATATCCGTATCAGGCAATATCAGCGCAAACTCCTCTCCGCCGTAGCGCGCCACAATCTGATTATCACGGGTAAGGCTCTCCCTGAGACTGTTTCCCAGCAGCGTCAGACACCGGTCCCCTTCCGGATGGCCGTAGTTATCGTTGTATTTTTTGAAGTAGTCCACGTCCACAATCAGTATCGAAATTGCTGCGTCATGCGCGGCACAAGTCGCGATTTCCGAGAGGATTCTTTCATCAAAAATGCGACGGTTATACAGCCCGGTCAACGCATCCTCGGAAGCGATAATCTTCAGCGCCTTATTATCTCTGGTTTTTCTGGATAAGTCGGAATACAGGAAATATGACGCGACGATAAGTATCGCAGTGAAAACGAAAATGAGCAGCGCCAGCTGAATAGCCTGCTTGCGCCACGGTGCGAGGGCTTCATCAATGCTGACGGCCACGGTGGTCACCAGCCCGTAGCGTCGGTTTTTCTCATAGGCGTAAATGCGTTCGATTTTATCAAACCGCGAAACGGAACTGGCTATCCCGGTATTTTGTACCTTTAGGTATTTCCTGAAGAGGGGTGAATCAGAAAAAATCGTGCCGACGTAGGTATTTTTAAAGGGGTGACGGACCAGCAGCACGCCGGATTGTGTCGTTAAGCCAATGACGCCCAGATGACCAATATTAATCTGCCCGTAAAGCGCGAGAAAATTCTCAATACCCAGCGTCACCACCACGACACCGTTAAATGCCCCGGTGTGGGTTTCAAGGCGACGACTAATGGTAATGACCCATTTGCCATTGGTTCTGCTTACCACGGGCTCACCAATAAAAATCTGCTGATTTTTATTTTCCTTGTGATAGATAAAAAATGACCTGTCCGATCCTTTGCGTGGGCCTGTAAAAGTTTCATGCAGCGCGGTAAAGATATCGCCCTGAGCGTCGTAAACAACCACATTATTAATCTGGGTAAGAAGATTATCCTGATTATTTATCATCCGCTGAATATTGGTCGCCTGTTGCGGCGTCATGCCATAAATTTCGATTATGTCGGAAACGGTAGTAATTAACATTTCGCTTTGGCGCATGATCCCCTCGGTGTAGACATCAAGGGTATGGCTCAGGTTAGCAACGCTGGTATTAATTTGCTGAATTGACTGCTGTCTGGACGTGGCAATTTGGACGGCAAGCGACAGCGAGATGATCAATGAGACAATGATGACGGTAATGGTTGTTGTGTAAAAAGTATTTTTCACATGCACGAGCTTTTCCACCTTATCACGCCTGACATCCCTGGCTGACAACTCTTGTCACTGTAACAAAGCTGGGGATAAGAGGAAAATGAATTGCACTTAAGCATACAACAGAAGCTCGTCTTTATTTCGTTTTACAAACTAACGGTCTCCCTGGGTTTAGATAAAATGACCTTAATAAAATCGATATAGGAGACGGGCTTACCAAAATAATATCCCTGTAACAGGGTTATCTCATTACGGTTGAGATACTCCAGTTGCTCTTTTGTTTCTACGCCTTCAGCGACAATGCGCAATGAGAGTTTTTTCGCCAGGTCAATGACGCAGTCCAGCAAGATGGTTGAGTCCTTTTCCTCTGAAACCCGGTTCACAAAGCTTTTATCAATTTTAATATAATCAATGGCCAGCGCATTAAGGCATGACAGCCCGGAATAACCCGTACCAAAATCATCCAGGGCAATAACAAAGCCGGCGTTATGCAGCATGTTAAGGTTCTCCACGAGGTGAGGATTATCGATCAGCGGTTCACGCTCGGTCACCTCGAGAACCAGTTTGACCTCTTTACCCTGAAACCCGTTCCCGAAAACGCGACAGTCACCGATGAATGAAGGCGCATTAATATGCCTGGCGCTGATGTTCACCCCGATATGAAACCCGTCCGGTAGCTTAGGCAAAAGCGGCTTAAGCTGGGTCACCACTTTCGCCATCAATCCTTTGGTCAGCGGGATAATCAACCCGCTACGTTCGGCAATCGGAATAAAGACATCCGGCGGGATAAAGCCTGACTTTGGATGCTTCCATCTTGCCAGGACCTCAACGCCGTACAGCCCGCCAGTATCGCCGTTCACGATCGGCTGGTAATAAGGCTCGATCTCCCCCTGCAAAATCGCTTTACGCAAATCGTCTTCAAATGAGGTGCTTTTCCCTTTGTATCGACGGATCAAAATGCCTACCGCCACCGATAGCGCGAGAATAAGCAGTATCAGGCTCCATCCCTGTTGCAAAAGCCGCGTCAGGCTGAAAAAGGCAGGAGGTTGCCAGGCCAGGCTAAAGGGAAATTGCGTTGATGCCCTAAGTGACCCCGTCCAGGAGGCCGCTTTCCAGCCCCTCACATCGCCGTTGCGAACAAGCATGCTTTCGCCGACAACCAGCGCCAGATCCACGCTGTTCGATGCGCTTGCAATGACGTCCTGCAAATGCGCGTCACTGATGCTGACGATGACGCGCCCTCCCGCGATGGGCATCTGGAAGATAAGCACCGGAATGCCGTTCACCAGTCGATTGCCGGGTAACAGCATCAATTTTTCGGCAGGTAACGTCTCAGGATGAATAATCAACACGCCATTCCCGGGAAGGGAAGTACAGATGATTTTCCCCTGCAGCTCGATCATGATGGCGCGCAGATGCGGTTTTAGCGCTGCCTCTGTCCCCAGCGCCAGCTGTCCGCTACTGGTACACCCTTGAGCCGCAACGCGCTTTGCCGTGCTGGCCGCACTGACGGCTTCAGCCAGAATGTTTTCTATTTTTTGGGTGCTCGCCGTGGCGGTATGACTATTACTCAGCTTCGCCATCTGCCATAGCTGCCAGTTAATAATCAAAATGCCGCTCAGAAAAAGAAACAGAGCGCTAAGAATAGGGATCATCACGTTGCGCACGATGTTTTCCTTATTAGAAAAAACAAGCATGGATGTTCTGGTAGAAGAGCCTGTGCTAACCCGGTATTGCTTATAACAATGAAAATAGCTTAGCTGAGAATTGTCTTAAAAAACTGATACTTTCGTATGAGTTCACCTGCCGGCATTTACTCACATGACGTGACTATCAGGCTTGTTCCTTGCCCTGGCTGTGTTAAGATTTGTGAAATCAGGGAGCGGACTGGATAACTGGAAAATGAAAAAGCTCATTGCCGTTGCTATTGTTTCATCGCTTCTGGTCTTCCTGTCTCTTTATGCGGTCAATGCTGTAATCATTGGTCAGCAGAAGAGCAAACAGCGTGAAATATCCCGTACCCTTTTACATTATTCAGAAGACGTGTCCCAAAGCGTGGCGCTGGGTCTCAAAAGCATCACGACGCAGGGATGCGATAAAACCAGCCTCGATCGCTACAGACAAATTAAGCTTAATAATCTTTATTTTGCCGATATCGGCTTTATTGAGAAGGGAAAAATAGTCTGTACCGCTTTTTGGGGGAAACTCGCGACGCCCGTTGCACTTCCTGCAGAACTGCATAAAACGCCGAGGGGCTTTCTCCTGGCCCAGTTTTCGAGAAAAGACTTTTTCACGGGCAATGCGGCAATTATATAATTAATTATCTTCACCTCCCGCTATGCTTACGATAAATTCACCCCGGTTACCGCAAGCTATTCGCTCAGTGCTACCACCAAAGACTTCGGCAGAGTCTTTTTTTCGGCCGCCACGGAGCTAAATCAGCAGAGCTGGCTGCATTCGACGTTGTTTACCCTGACCCTGACACAGTGCAGCGCCTTCTGGGACCTGTGCGTCATCGTGAAGCATCACGACGCCGGGCTGGCCTCGTTACCTCCGTTTATCTTTGCGCTTCTCGCGGTCATTCTCTGTTTTATCTGGATTGCGATAACGTTATTTATCTTCCGTATCTATGAAGACCGTTTTTCTCTGGAACGTACGCTGATAAAAGCCGTCCTCACGAATACCATAAGCGTTAACTATCAGCCCATTATTCGTATTCACGATCAAAAAATCGTGGGTGTAGAAGTTCTGTCGAGATGGCGCGACCAAAAACACGGGGACGTCTCTCCGGAGCTGTTTATCCCATTAATTAAGAAGATCGGTCTGTATAAAAAATATTACAGTAATATTATCGAAAAATCCCTTTCCGAAATTGCCCCTCTGGCGATAAAACACCAGCTGATAGTCTCAATAAACGTTGGGCACAAGGAAATTGAAGATGGACAGTTCATTACCATTTTGCGTCGTGCGTGTTTTGCCAATCACCTTCCCCTTTCCCTGATGAAGGTCGAACTTTCTGAGAAAGCCGTTTCCACGGCAGATATCCTCGAGGGATTCTGTCAGGAGCTGAAATCGCTCGGCGTTAAAATATCAATAGATGATTTTGGCGTGCAAAACTCCAATCTCGCCCGCCTGTCGCTGCTTGAATATGATGAAATCAAAATTGATAAGTCGCTGGTGGACGGCATCAGCGAGCATTATAAGCAAAACATCTTTGCAATCTTCTGCGATGCCCTGGCAAGATTGAATAAAACGCTTGTTTTCGAGGGCGTGGAAAATGAAATTCAATATCGCTTTATTGCAAGCAGATATCCCGATGCGCTGATTCAGGGATGGTATTTTTCAAAAGCACTCACCCGGAGCGAGCTGGCGAAGCGACTCACCGGGGTCGCACCGTAACCCGAAGCCTTGCGCGTCCGTTTTTTTCCAGTCGGGCATTTCTATTTTTTACGCAAAAACATATAGTCGTCACATTCAGACGGTAGATTACCCTGAAGCACACTCATATTTTGGTTAAAAACGTGAAATTATCCTTACTATTCCCATTGGTACTCTTTTGTCTGACCGTTATTTTCGCGCTGTTTATCGACGCCCCCGCTTCGCATATTCTGCGGAAAAAATGCATGTGGTCCGATAGCGTGATGCTGAGCTGTATCGCAAAGCATCAGCATAACGGCTTTTGAAGCAGACTATTCATTTCCCCACTGATTGAGGAAGTTCGCAATATCATCAACGCGACCCGCACGGATCCCGGCCTCAGTGGCCATCTCCTGCTGGGCTTCCTCGCTAATCTCCTCATTATTCGATAAACGGGTGAGCAGCAGCTGGAAATAATGTGCCAGAGCGTCGCGCTCTGACTCAGCGACCTGTTCAGCGGCTTCCGTCGCGTACTCATCGGCAATGTCATAATATTTCAGTGGGATATCGTTGTTCATAACAGTCTCGTCGCTAACCTGTAAGGGTAAAGCCATCAGTATATCGGACGCCCTATCTCAACCAAAGCATTGCTTCAGATGAGTAACGCAAGCAGCGCTGCGAGAGCGGGCGCGGCCTGTACATACAAAATTTTTCGGCTGGCGGTGGCTGCGCCAAAGAGTCCGGCGATCAGCACGCAGGCCAGGAAGAAGATGGCCACCTGAATCCCCTTTTCCCCGAGCCAGAGGCTCCAGAGCAGACCAGCCGCCAGAAAACCGTTATACAGCCCCTGATTCGCGGCCAGCACGCGGGTCTCGCGCGCAAAATCAGGACGCAGATTAAAGGCCTTGTGTCCTGTTTTGGTATTCCACAGGAACATTTCCAGCACAAGAATATAAAGATGGATGAATGCAACGACAGCGATAAGGACGGTGGCTAACATCGTGTTGTCTCCCGCAGGCAGAGGCAAAAAAAACGGGAACCCTCAGGCCCCCGCTCTTGTTTAACCCAGAATCTGGATTACATATTCGCGATAATCGCGTCGCCAAACTCTGAGCATTTCAGCAGCTTAGCGCCTTCCATCAGACGTTCGAAGTCATAGGTTACGGTTTTCGCGTTGATCGCGCCTTCCATACCTTTAACGATCAGGTCTGCGGCTTCGAACCATTCCATATGACGCAGCATCATCTCTGCGGACAGGATGATAGAGCCTGGGTTCACTTTGTCCTGGCCTGCATATTTAGGTGCAGTACCGTGGGTCGCTTCGAACAGAGCGCACTCGTCACCGATGTTCGCGCCAGGGGCGATACCGATACCGCCAACCTGTGCTGCCAGGGCGTCAGAGATGTAGTCACCGTTCAGGTTCATACAGGCAATCACGTCGTATTCTGCAGGACGCAGCAGGATCTGCTGCAGGAACGCATCGGCGATCACATCTTTAATGATGATCTCTTTGCCGGTGTTCGGGTTCTTGATCTTCTGCCACGGGCCGCCGTCGATCAGCTCACCACCGAACTCCTCTTTCGCCAACTGGTAGCCCCAGTCTTTGAACGCGCCTTCGGTGAACTTCATGATGTTGCCTTTGTGAACCAGCGTCACAGAGTCACGGTCGTTGGTGATCGCGTATTCGATGGCCGCACGCACCAGACGTTTAGTACCGTCTTCAGAGCATGGCTTGATGCCGATACCGCAATGCTCAGGGAAGCGAATTTTCTTCACGCCCATCTCTTCGCGCAGGAATTTAATCACTTTTTCTGCGTCAGCTGAGTCCGCTTTCCATTCGATACCCGCGTAGATGTCTTCTGAGTTTTCGCGGAAGATAACCATATCGGTCAGTTCAGGGTGCTTAACCGGGCTTGGGGTGCCCTGATAGTAACGAACCGGACGCAGACACACGTACAGGTCCAGCTCCTGACGCAGTGCCACGTTCAGGGAACGGATACCGCCGCCAACTGGCGTCGTCAGTGGGCCTTTAATAGCAACGCGGTAGTCGCGGATCAGGTCCAGCGTTTCTGCTGGCAGCCAGACGTCCTGGCCATAAACTTGAGTAGATTTCTCACCGGTGTAAATTTCCATCCAGGAAATTTTACGCTCGCCTTTGTAGGCTTTCTCAACAGCGGCATCAACCACTTTCAGCATCGCCGGGGTAACGTCTACACCGATACCGTCACCTTCGATGAACGGGATAATCGGATTGTGAGGAACGTTAATCTTGCCGTTTTGCAGGGTGATCTTTTTACCTTCCGCCGGAACAACTACTTTGCTTTCCATTAACCTCTCCTTCGAGCGCTTCTGGTTGTTACTGATCTTATGTTAATAAATTGTAATGAGCCCTTCGATAGTACCTGATTGTCCTGCGCCATGAAAGGTCTTCGTTATTAGGCTATAATGCGGCAATTGATAACGCCTGAAAATACCATGAAGAAAACTTCTTTTACAAAACACCGGGTTGAGCGATTCAGCTCGCGACAAGCCGCCAGAAGACCGCAGGAAACCCAGCCGAAGCGGGTTATTTTGTTCAATAAACCCTACGATGTTTTGCCGCAGTTTACCGATGAAGCCGGGCGCAGCACGCTGAAGGACTACATTCCTGTTCAGGGTGTCTACGCGGCCGGGCGCCTGGACCGCGACAGCGAAGGCCTTCTGGTCTTAACCAACGACGGCGCGTTGCAGGCGAAGCTCACGCAGCCGGGCAAACGCACCGGCAAAATTTACTTCGTCCAGGTGGAAGGCGAGCCGGATGACGCGACGCTGGCAGCACTACGCAGCGGCGTGACGTTGAACGATGGCCCAACCCTGCCCGCAGGTATTGAACGCGTGAATGAGCCGGAGTGGCTGTGGCCGCGCAACCCGCCGATTCGCGAACGCAAATCCATCCCAACAAGCTGGCTCAAAATCACCCTTTATGAAGGCCGCAACCGCCAGGTTCGGCGCATGACCGCACACGTCGGCTTCCCTACCCTGCGTCTGATTCGCTACGCCATGGGCAGCTACACCCTGGAAACGCTGGCAAACGGCGAATGGCGCGACGTCACCCCTTAAGGAGTCACTATGTTTAAACCTCATGTCACGGTTGCCTGCGTGGTCCACGCCAGGGGTAAATTCCTTGTTGTCGAAGAGAGCATTAACGGCAAAGCGCTGTGGAACCAGCCTGCCGGACACCTTGAAGCCAATGAAACCCTGCTGCAGGCAGCGAAACGCGAGCTGTGGGAAGAGACCGGCATTCACGCTGAGCCGCAGCACTTCATCCGTATGCACCAGTGGATCGCGCCGGATCACACCCCGTTTCTGCGCTTTTTATTCGCCGTTGAGCTTAGCGAAACGTGCGCCACAGAGCCGCAGGATGACGATATCGATCGCTGTCTCTGGGTCACCGCCGACGAGATCCTGAACGCGCCAAACCTGCGCTCGCCGCTGGTTGCGGAAAGCATTCGCTGCTGGCAGTCTGCTGGCCGCTTACCGCTGGACGTCATCGGCGCATTTAACTGGCCGTTTACAGAGGGTGTCAATGGTGGGGGGGCGTGATAGAATACGCCGCCTTGAAGTTCAATGTCGTGAGTATTCCATGTCAGATAACAGCCAGAAAAAAGTGATCGTCGGCATGTCCGGCGGTGTCGATTCCTCCGTTTCCGCCTACCTGTTACAGCAACAGGGCTATAAGGTGGAGGGCCTGTTCATGAAGAACTGGGAGGAAGATGATGGCGAGGAATACTGCACCGCCGCTGCGGATCTCGCCGACGCGCAGGCCGTATGCGATAAGCTCGGTATTGAACTGCACACCGTTAACTTTGCCGCAGAATACTGGGACAACGTTTTTGAACTGTTCCTGGAAGAGTACAAAGCGGGCCGCACGCCGAACCCGGATATTCTGTGCAACAAAGAGATCAAATTTAAGGCCTTCCTGGAATTCGCCGCGGAAGATCTGGGCGCTGACTACATCGCGACCGGTCACTACGTGCGTCGCGCAGACGTCAATGGCAAAAGCCAGCTGCTGCGCGGTCTGGACGGCAACAAAGATCAAAGCTACTTCCTCTATACGCTGAGCCACGAGCAAATCGCCCAGAGCCTGTTCCCGGTCGGCGAGCTGGAAAAGCCGCAGGTGCGTAAAATCGCCGAAGAGCTGGACCTCATCACCGCGAAGAAAAAAGACTCTACCGGCATTTGCTTCATCGGCGAGCGCAAATTCCGCGATTTCCTGGGGCGTTACCTGCCTGCTCAGCCGGGTAAAATTGTCACCGTCGACGGGGAAGAGATTGGCCAGCATCAGGGGCTGATGTACCACACGCTCGGCCAGCGTAAAGGCCTGGGTATTGGCGGGACCAAAGAAGGTAGCGAAGATCCATGGTATGTTGTCGACAAAGACGTCGAAAACAATATTCTGGTTGTTGCCCAGGGCCACGATCATCCGCGTCTGATGTCCGTTGGCCTTATCGCGCAGCAGCTGCACTGGGTCGATCGTGAGCCACTGAAAGGCACCCTGCGCTGCACGGTGAAAACACGCTACCGTCAGACCGATATTCCTTGCACCATTACCGCGCTCGATGACGATCGCATTGACGTGCGTTTCGACGAGCCGGTCGCGGCCGTCACCCCGGGTCAGTCTGCTGTCTTCTACAGCGGCGAAATCTGTCTGGGCGGCGGGATCATCGAACAGCGCCTGCCGCTGCCTGCTGTTTAATACGATTCACACATAAAGGAGACCGTGTGGCGAAGAACTACTATGACATCACCCTGGCGCTGGCGGGAATTTGCCAGTCAGCCCGTCTGGTGCAACAGCTGGCGCATCAGGGTCATTGCGACGCAGATGCCCTGCACGTTTCACTGAACAGCGTTATCGATCTCAACCCCGGCTCGACCCTGGGCGTGTTCGGCGGCAGTGAAACCAATCTTCGTCTCGGTCTTGAAACCCTGCTCGGCGTGCTTAACGCCAGCAGCCGTCAGGGATTAAACGCGGAGCTGACCCGCTACACGCTGAGCCTGATGGTGCTGGAGCGTAAGCTGAGCGCCGCAAAAGGCGCGCTCAATACCCTGGGCGATCGTATTGCCGGGCTGCAGCGCCAGCTTGACCATTTTGACCTGCAGTCCGAAACGCTGCTGAGCGCTATGGCCGGTATTTATGTTGACGTCATCAGCCCGCTGGGCCCGCGTATTCAGGTCACCGGATCCCCTGCCGTGCTGCAAAGTCCGCAGGTACAGGCAAAAGTGCGCGCGTCCCTGCTGGCAGGTATCCGCGCCGCCGTGCTGTGGCACCAGGTGGGCGGTGGCCGCCTGCAGTTAATGTTTTCTCGTAATCGCCTGACCACTCAGGCAAAACAAATTCTTGCTCATTGTTAACCTCCCGGAGTTGCGAATTATGGAATTATCCTCACTGACCGCCGTATCCCCTGTCGATGGACGCTACGGCGATAAAGTCAGCGCGCTGCGCGGGATCTTCAGCGAATATGGTTTGCTGAAGTTCCGTGTTCAGGTTGAAGTACGCTGGCTGCAAAAGCTGGCCGCCCAGGCAGCAATCAAGGAAGTTCCTGCTTTTGACGAAAAGGCAAACGATTACCTTGATAAAATCGTTGCCGGGTTTAGCGAACAAGACGCCGCGCGCATTAAAACCATTGAACGCACCACCAACCACGACGTGAAAGCGGTTGAGTACTTCCTGAAAGAGAAAGTGGAAAGCGTCCCTGCGCTGCATGCCGTGTCTGAGTTCATTCACTTCGCCTGTACCTCTGAAGACATCAACAACCTGTCTCACGCGCTGATGCTCTCCACCGCGCGTAAAGAGGTGGTGCTGCCTTACTGGCGTAAAATCATCGACGCGGTAAAAGCGCTGTCCGTGGAATACCGCGACATTCCGCTGCTCTCCCGTACCCACGGCCAGCCGGCCACCCCATCCACGATGGGTAAAGAGATGGCGAACGTCGCGTACCGCATGGAGCGCCAGTACCGTCAGCTGGAGCAGGTTGAGATCCTCGGCAAAATCAACGGCGCGGTCGGTAACTATAACGCCCACATCGCCGCTTACCCGGAGGTGGACTGGCACCAGTTCAGCGAAGAGTTCGTGACCTCTCTGGGCATTCAGTGGAACCCGTACACCACGCAGATTGAGCCGCACGACTATATCGCCGAACTGTTTGACTGCATCGCGCGCTTCAACACCATCCTGATCGACTTCGATCGTGACGTGTGGGGCTACATCGCCCTGAACCACTTCAAGCAGAAAACCATCGCCGGTGAAATCGGCTCTTCCACCATGCCGCACAAAGTGAACCCAATCGACTTCGAAAACTCCGAAGGCAACCTGGGTCTGGCGAACGCCGTGCTGCAGCATATGGCAAGCAAACTGCCGGTATCCCGCTGGCAGCGCGACCTGACCGACTCCACCGTACTGCGTAACCTGGGCGTGGGCATTGGCTACGCGCTGATCGCGTACCAGTCCACCCTGAAAGGCGTGAGCAAACTGGAAGTGAACCGTGACCGTCTGCTGGACGAGCTGGATCACAACTGGGAAGTGCTGGCGGAGCCAATCCAGACCGTGATGCGCCGTTACGGTATCGAAAAACCGTACGAGAAGCTGAAAGAGCTGACCCGCGGCAAACGCGTTGACGCCGAAGGCATGAAGCAGTTTATCGACGGTCTGGCGCTGCCGGAAGACGAGAAAACGCGCCTGAAGGCGATGACCCCGGCGAACTACATTGGCCGCGCCATCACCATGGTCGACGAGCTGAAGTAACGCCCCTCTCCCCCTTTTCGCCCGAAAAGGGGGATGCTTTTCCCCGGTTTACTCAATGTTTATCCCCACAACAACATAATCAGCGTTAAACTATTCATACCAATTATTTAGGGAGAAGAGATGATGCGCGTACTGGTTGTTGAGGATAACGCATTGCTACGCCATCACCTGAAGGTTCAGCTTCAGGAGATGGGACATCAGGTGGACGATGCTGAAGATGCAAAAGAAGCCGATTATTATCTCAATGAACACCTGCCGGATATCGCCATTGTCGATTTAGGGTTGCCTGACGAAGACGGTCTGTCGTTAATTCGCCGCTGGCGCAGCCACGATGTCTCCCTGCCGGTTCTGGTTCTGACCGCCCGTGAAGGCTGGCAGGATAAGGTCGAAGTGCTCAGCGCGGGTGCAGACGATTACGTCACCAAGCCGTTTCATATTGAAGAGGTGGCGGCGCGCATGCAGGCGCTGTTACGCCGCAACAGCGGGCTGGCTTCACAGGTTATTTCCATCCCACCATTCCAGGTCGATCTCTCCCGCCGGGAATTAGCAATCAATGATGAAGTGATTAAGCTCACCGCCTTCGAATACACCATTATGGAAACGCTGATCCGTAACAATGGCAAAGTGGTGAGCAAAGATTCCTTAATGCTCCAGCTTTATCCTGATGCTGAACTGCGCGAGAGCCATACCATTGACGTGCTGATGGGCCGTTTGCGTAAGAAAATTCAGGCGCAGTATCCGCAGGATGTGATTACCACCGTCCGTGGCCAGGGCTACCTGTTCGAATTACGCTAAATGAGAGGGATTTTACGCCACATTCTGCCCCTCTCGCTGCGGGTTCGTTTCTTACTGGCAACAGCCGCCGTCGTGCTGGTGCTGTCGCTCTCCTACGGCATGGTCGCCCTGGTGGGCTACAGCGTCAGCTTTGATAAAACCACCTTTCGACTGTTACGCGGCGAAAGCAATCTGTTTTATACCCTGGCGAAATGGGAAAATAACCGAATCACCGTCGAAATGCCGGAAAACCTCAACCAGCAGAGCCCAACGCTGGCCCTGATTTATAACGAAAAAGGGAAATTACTGTGGGCGCAGCGTGATATCCCCTGGCTGGTTAAAAGCATTCGTCCGGACTGGCTCAAAACCAACGGGTTTCATGAAATTGAAGCCGATCTCAACACCACCAGCTCGCTGATCCGTGAAGATCGCTCCCTGCAGCAAAAGCTGAACGAGATCCGCGCCGACAACGCCGAAACGGAGATGACGCACTCCGTCGCGATTAACCTCTATCCGGCGACGCTGAACATGCCGCAGCTGACCATTGTGGTGATCGACACCATTCCGGTCGAGCTGAAGCGTTCTTATATGGTCTGGAGCTGGTTCATCTACGTTCTGGCTGCGAATCTCCTGCTGGTGATCCCGCTGCTGTGGGTGGCAGCGTGGTGGAGCTTGCGCCCCATTGAGTCACTGGCGAAAGAGGTTCGTGAGCTGGAAGAACATCATCGCGAGAAGCTGAACCCGGAAACCACCCGTGAGCTCACCAGCCTGGTGCGTAACCTCAACCGCCTGCTGAAAAGTGAACGCGAACGCTACGATAAATACCGTACCACCCTTACCGACCTGACCCACAGCCTGAAAACTCCGCTGGCCGTCATGCAAAGTACCCTGCGTTCAATGCGCAGTTCGAAGCTGAGCGTCGATGATGCCGAGCCGGTGATGCTGGAGCAAATCAGCCGTATTTCACAGCAAATTGGCTATTACCTGCACCGCGCCAGCATGCGTTCCGGCAGCGCGCTTCTGAGCCGCGAGCTGCACCCGGTAGCCCCGCTTCTGGATAACCTCACGTCCGCCCTCAACAAGGTGTATCAGCGTAAAGGGGTTAACATCAGCCTCGATATCTCGCCAGAGATAAGCTTTGTGGGTGAAAAAAATGACTTCATGGAAGTGATGGGTAACCTGCTGGATAACGCCTGCAAATACTGTCTGGAGTTCGTGGAAGTGTCAGCGCGTCAGACGGAAACCGAACTGCATATTATCGTTGAGGACGATGGCCCAGGGATCCCTCGAAATAAACGCGATGTGGTGTTCGATCGCGGTCAGCGCGCCGATACGCTACGTCCTGGCCAGGGCGTCGGGTTAGCCGTCGCCCGTGAGATTGTCGACCAGTACGACGGGAAAATCGAAACCAGCGAAAGCCTGCTGGGCGGCGCCAGAATGGAGGTTATTTTTGGCCGCCAGCAGCCCACATTGAACGATAGTTAACCCGTTATGTGAAAAATGCGAGGATCTCGCAGCCGGGGGCTGAGCTTCCGTTATAATCCGAGTCAGTAAGAGCCTGCGGAATAAATAAATATGGATTATCACTTAACGCTTAACTGGCCCGAGTTTATTGAACGCTACTGGCAAAAACGCCCGGTGGTTCTGAAACGCGGATTCAGCAATTTTGTCGACCCTATCTCGCCTGACGAGCTGGCAGGTCTGGCCATGGAAAACGAAGTCGACAGCCGTCTGGTCAGCCACCAGGACGGGAAATGGCAGGTTAGCCACGGTCCTTTCGAAAGCTACGATCACCTCGGTGAAAACAACTGGTCGCTGCTGGTGCAGGCGGTCAACCACTGGCACGAGCCGACTGCCGCCTTAATGCGCCCGTTCCGCGCCCTGCCCGACTGGCGCATGGACGATCTGATGATCTCCTTCTCCGTGCCGGGCGGCGGCGTAGGTCCACATCTTGACCAGTACGACGTGTTCATCATTCAGGGTACGGGCCGCCGCCGCTGGCGCGTGGGCGAAAAAGTCCCGATGAAGCAGCACTGCCCGCATCCTGACCTGCTTCAGGTTGACCCGTTTGAAGGGATTATCGATGAAGAGCTGGAGCCGGGTGATATTCTCTACATTCCGCCGGGATTCCCTCACGAAGGCTACTCCCTGGAAAACTCACTCAACTACTCCGTGGGGTTCCGCGCGCCAAGCGGCCGCGAGATGATCAGCGGATTTGCCGACTATGTTCTGCAACGCGAGCTGGGCAGCTATCGTTACAGCGATCCTGATGTGCCTGCGCGCGAGCATCCGGCGGATATTCTGCCAGAAGAACTCGATAAGCTGCGCGGCATGATGCTGGATCTGATCAACGAGCCGGAGCACTTCAAACAGTGGTTTGGTGAGTTTATCAGCCAGTCTCGTCATGAGCTGGACGTTGCGCCGCCGGAGCCACCTTATCAGGCTGACGAGATTTATGATGCGCTTCAGCAGGGCGACAAGCTGACGCGTCTGGGCGGGTTGCGCGTGCTGCGCATTGGTGAAGAGGTGTTCGTTAACGGCGAGAAGCTGGACTCTCCGCACCGTCCGGCGCTGGAAGCCATTGCCAGCCATCTGGTGCTGACTGCCGACACCTTTGGCGATGCGCTGGAAGATCCTTCCTTCCTCGCGATGCTCGCCGCGCTGGTCAACAGCGGGTACTGGTTCTTTGAGGACTGAGTCGCCTTAATGCCCGGTGGCGCTTCGCCACCGGGCTTTTCTTACCGCTTCGCGGTCAACTCCGCTATCCGCACTATCACCTTCACCGCTTTTTCCATCCCTTCCAGCGTCACAAACTCATGCTTGCCATGGTAGTTGTAGCCACCGGTAAACAGGTTCGGGCACGGCAGCCCCATAAACGACAGCTGAGAACCGTCGGTGCCGCCGCGAATCGGCTTCAGCTGCGGTCCAATATCGCAGTCGCGCATCGCCTGCTGGGCGATATCGAGAATATGCGGATGCGCCATCACCTTCTCGCGCATGTTGTAATAGCTGTCTTCAATGATCAGCTCAATATAGCAATCAGGGTGTAACCCTTTACCGACCTTCTTGGCGATCTCCATCATCTTGCGCTTGCGCGCCTCAAAGGCTTTGCGGTCGAAATCGCGGATAATGTAGTGCATCTGCGCGCTGTCCACGGTGCCTTTAATGCTGGTCAGGTGATAGAAACCTTCATACCCTTCTGTCTGTTCAGGGCTCTCTTCCGCCGGGACTTCTGCATGAATTCTGGATGCCAGCGACAGCGCGTTCACCATGACGCCTTTCGCCGAGCCGGGGTGAACGTTGTTGCCGACAATTTTGATCGTGACGGACGCGGCATTGAAGTTTTCATACTCCAGTTCGCCGACGCCACCGCCGTCGACGGTATAAGCCCACTGCGCGTTAAAGGCTTCCACGTCGAAGTGCTTCGCGCCCTTGCCGACCTCTTCATCCGGCGTAAAGGCCACGCGGATATCCCCGTGCGGGATGTTTTTGCCCTTCAGCACCGCCAGCGCCGTCATGATCTCCGCGATACCCGCCTTGTCATCCGCCCCCAGCAGCGTTTTACCGTCGGTGGTGATCAGCGTCTGGCCCAGCAGCTGGTGCAGCACGGGGAACATCACCGGCGAGAGCACCTCGTCGCCAATGCCCAGCGCAATATCGCCGCCGCGGTAATTTTCCACAATCTGCGGGTTCACATGTTTACCGCTAAAATCCGGAGAGGTGTCGACATGGGAGATAAAGCCAATCGCCGGAATATCACCCTGGACATTCGCCGGCAGCGTTGCCATCACAGTGCCTTTTTCGCTTAACGTGACGTTGACCAACCCCATGGCGTCAAGCTGCTCTTTAAGCAGGTTTAATAACTTCCACTGGCCTTCAGTGCTCGGCACCTGGCGAACACCCGGTTTAGATTGGGTATCCAGCGAAACGTACTGTAAAAAACGCTCAAGTAATTTATCCATGCAGTCACCCTCACTTTTCGTGACAACATTATCAGTAAGCATCAAAACGCAAATATTGCGTCAGGTCACTTTTATCCCGCAAACGAGAATATTTTCCGTTTATATGGTTATGCGTTAGTAAATGTAGCTTATGAATCAGTGACAAGGTTTGGCGTTCGCAGGGGATTGCCGTAGAATGTCCGCCCTCATTACGAGTCACCAAGGTGGTTACACACAAACCCCGCTTCAGTCTGCTGCCTGAGGCGTCTATATGGGACAGCGCAAAAATTGAATACACAATCCCGTTCACGTTCACCGCTGGTGCAACTGGAACGAATTCGTAAAAGTTTTGATGGTAAAGACGTTATTTCCGACCTCACTCTGACCATCAATGACGGTGAGTTTCTGACGCTGCTTGGCCCTCGGGCTGCGGCAAAACAACCGTACTGCGCCTTATCGCCGGGCTGGAAAGCGTCGATAACGGCCATATCCATCTTGAAAACCAGGACATCACCCAAGTTCCTGCCGAAGATCGCCACGTCAACACCGTCTTTCAGAGCTACGCCCTGTTCCCGCACATGACCGTGTTTGAAAACGTGGCGTTTGGCCTGCGGATGCAAAAAACGCCGGCGAATGAGATCGAACCGCGCGTCATCGACGCCCTGCGCATGGTGCAGCTTGAGACGTTTGCCCAGCGTAAACCCCATCAGCTTTCCGGCGGCCAGCAGCAGCGTGTAGCCATCGCACGCGCCGTGGTCAACAAGCCGCGCCTGCTCCTGCTGGATGAATCCCTCTCCGCGCTGGATTACAAGCTGCGCAAGCAGATGCAGAACGAGCTTAAAGCCCTGCAGCGCAAGCTCGGCATTACCTTTGTCTTCGTCACCCACGATCAGGAAGAGGCCCTGACCATGTCCGACCGCATCGTGGTAATGCGCGACGGCAAAATCGAGCAGGACGGCACGCCGCGCGAAATCTACGAAGAGCCGAAGAATCTGTTTGTCGCCAGCTTCATTGGCGAGATCAATATCTTCGACGCTACGGTGATTGAGCGTCTGGACGACCAGCGCGTGCGCGCCAGCGTCGAAGGACGCGAGTGTAATATCACGGTGAATTTCCCCGTCGAAAAGGGACAAAAACTCAACGTTCTGCTGCGCCCGGAAGATCTGCGCGTCGATGAAATTCACGGCAATACCGAGGCCGAAGGGTTAATCGGCTATATCCGCGAGCGCAACTACAAAGGGATGACGCTGGAGTCCGTCGTCGAGCTGGAGAACGGCAAGATGGTGATGGTCAGCGAGTTCTTTAACGAAGACGATCCTGACTTCGACCACTCTCTCGACCAGAAAATGGTTATCAACTGGGTAGAAAGCTGGGAGGTTGTGCTGGCTGATGAAGAACACAAGTAAATTCCAGAATGTGGTGATTGCCACGATCGTCGGTTGGCTTGTGCTGTTTGTCTTTTTGCCCAACCTTATGATCGTTGCCACCAGCTTTCTGACCCGCGACGACGCTAGCTTCGTTTCGCTGGTCTTTACGCTGGACAACTACGCGCGCCTGCTCGATCCGCTCTATTTTGACGTGCTGCTGCACTCGCTCAACATGGCGCTGATTGCCACCCTTGCCTGTCTGGTGCTGGGGTATCCTTTCGCATGGTTCCTCGCGGGCCTGCCGCAAAAGGTGCGACCCCTGCTGCTGTTTTTACTGATTGTTCCCTTCTGGACCAACTCGTTAATCCGCATCTACGGGCTGAAAATCTTCCTTAGCACTAAAGGCTATCTCAACGAGTTTCTGCTGTGGCTGGGGGTGATTGATACGCCGATCCGCATCATGTTTACCCCGAGCGCGGTGATTGTCGGCCTGGTCTACATCCTGCTGCCGTTTATGGTGATGCCGCTCTACTCCAGCATCGAGAAGCTGGATAAACCGCTGCTGGAGGCGGCAAAAGATCTGGGCGCTAACAAGCTGCAGACCTTCATCCGCATTATTATCCCGCTGACCATGCCGGGCATTATTGCGGGCTGTCTGCTGGTAATGCTCCCGGCGATGGGTTTGTTCTACGTGTCGGATCTGATGGGCGGCGCGAAAAACCTGCTGATCGGTAACGTGATCAAGAGCCAGTTCCTGAACATCCGCGACTGGCCGTTCGGCTCCGCGACCAGCATTACGCTGACGGTGATCATGGCCTGATGCTGCTGGTCTACTGGCGCGCCTCACGCTTGCTGAATAAAAAGGTGGAACTCGAATGATCGGTCGACTGCTTCGCGGCGGTTTTATGACCGCCATTTATGCCTGGCTCTATATCCCGATCGTTATTTTGATCGTGAACTCGTTTAACAGCTCACGCTTCGGGATTAACTGGCAGGGCTTTACCACCAGCTGGTACAGCCTGCTGATGAACAACGACAGCCTCCTGCAGGCCGCGCAGCACTCGCTGACGATGGCGATCTTCTCCGCCACCTTCGCGACGCTGATTGGCTCGCTCACCGCCGTGGCGCTGTACCGCTATCGCTTTCGCGGCAAACCGTTCGTCAGCGGTATGCTGTTTGTGGTGATGATGTCGCCTGACATCGTGATGGCCATTTCGCTGCTGGTGCTGTTTATGCTGCTGGGCGTACAGCTTGGCTTCTGGTCGCTGCTGTTCTCGCATATCACCTTCTGCCTGCCGTTTGTGGTGGTGACCGTTTTCGCGCGCCTGAAAGGGTTCGACGTGCGCATGCTGGAGGCGGCGAAGGATCTGGGCGCCAGCGAGATGACCATCCTGCGCAAAATCATCCTGCCGCTGGCGATGCCCGCCGTGGCGGCCGGATGGCTACTTAGCTTCACCCTGTCGATGGATGACGTGGTCGTGTCCTCCTTCGTCACCGGTCCGAGCTATGAAATTCTGCCGTTGAAGATCTATTCAATGGTGAAAGTCGGCGTCTCACCGGAGGTGAACGCGCTGGCGACCATTCTGCTGGTGTTGTCGCTGGTTCTGGTGATCGCCAGCCAGGTTATTGCTCGTGATAAAACAAAATCTCAGGGGACAATGAAATGAAAAAAATGCTCGCCGCTGCGGCGCTGGTGCTTGGCATGGGTGCCGCGCACGCTGATGACAGCAAAACGCTCTACTTCTACAACTGGACCGAGTACGTGCCGCCGGGCCTGCTGGAACAGTTCACGAAGGAGACGGGCATCAAGGTTATCTACTCGACCTACGAGTCGAATGAAACCATGTACGCCAAGCTGAAAACCTACAAAGACGGCGCGTACGATCTGGTCGTGCCTTCCACCTACTTTGTCGACAAAATGCGCAAAGAGGGCATGATCCAGAAGATCGACAAAACGAAGCTAACCCATTTTTCAAACCTCGATCCAGAGATGCTCAACAAGCCGTTCGACCCCAATAACGACTACTCCATTCCGTACATCTGGGGAGCAACCGCGATTGGCGTGAATAGCGATGCCGTCGATCCGAAAACAGTGACAAGCTGGGCCGATCTGTGGAAACCAGAATACAAGGGTAGCCTGCTGTTAACCGACGACGCGCGTGAAGTGTTCCAGGTCGCGCTGCGCAAGCTGGGCTACTCGGGCAACACGACGGATCCCAAAGAGATCGAAGCGGCATATGCCGAGCTGAAGAAGCTGATGCCTAACGTGGCGGCGTTCAACTCTGATAATCCGGCAAACCCGTATATGGAAGGCGAAGTGAATCTGGGGATGGTGTGGAACGGCTCCGCGTATGTCGCCCGCCAGGCCGGGACGCCGCTTGAGGTGGTCTGGCCGAAAGAAGGGGGGATCTTCTGGATGGACAGCCTTGCGATCCCCGCCAACGCGAAAAACGCTGAAGGGGCGCACAAGCTGATTAACTTCCTGCTGCGCCCGGACGTGGCGAAACAGGTTGCCGAGACGATTGGCTACCCGACGCCAAACCTCGCCGCACGCAGGCTGCTAAAACCTGAAGTGGCTAACGATAAATCGCTCTACCCGAATGCCGAAACCATCAGCAAAGGTGAATGGCAGAACGATGTCGGTGACGCCAGCCGCCTCTACGAAGAGTATTACCAGAAATTAAAAGCGGGCCGATAAACGGTATCGCGTTCTTCCTCACGCCGTACGTGCGGCGTGAGGAGGATTAACTGACCGCATTCTCCCCAGCCCAGATCGTCGCCTTTCTCATCGCCTCAACCACATCCTCATCCGACAGACCCAGCGCCTGACGAACCCGGGTCGCCTCGTCCCACTGCTGCTGTTCATAGTAACGGCACAGGCTCACCATATCGGCTAAACGTCCCTCCTGGTGGCACAGGGCATTGCTCACGCTCTGCGGGACCGCAATTTGCTTCATCAACTCGGCCATCGGCTGTTCGAGGAGGGTATCGAGCAGCGAAAACAGGCCGCACATGAAGGCATTTTCAGCCAGCGCCGGTTCGTTCATCGTCCCGGCTATCAGCTCGCAGAACTTGCCGCGCATCATGCTCAGCGGATAAAGCTCGCTGACGGTGTCATTGCCTGCGCTCGCCAGGACCACGACGGCAACAAACCGTCTCAGCTGATTTTCTCCAAGGTATCTGAGAACTTCGCTCAGGGTTAACTTGCTGAAATTACAGGCACCGATATGTTTAAAGGCGGTGTGCTTCATGTAGCGCATGATTTTCCAGGACAGCGTGAGATCGGTTTTAATCAACGACTCGACGATCCGAAAATCAGGCTTATTGCGCCCAACCTCCATTTGCAGCCGAAAAATTGCCAGCTGATTTTGCGATAGCCGTTTATATTTAATGATCTCCGGACGGCAGAAAAAATAGCCCTGAAACAGCGAGAATCCCTCTTCCCTGTATTGGCTGAATTCCTCTTTAGTCTCAATTTTTTCAGCGAGATATTTAATATGCCCGGTTAAATGTTTACGCTCTTTCAGATACTGTTTAATTTGCGCTAAGGTATAATTTCTGACGTCAAATTTCAGTATTGAAATATAGGGTAAAAAAGCATCCCATTCTGGAGCAAGGGTGAAATCATCAAGCGCAAACTGATAACCATCCGCACTCATCTCCCTGACGGCCTGCAACAGCTCCGCTCCCGGCACAGCATCTTCCAGGATCTCAATGACCACGCTCTCTTTATCCAGCGCTTCTCCACTGCGGTCTATGACCATCCGCGAAGGGAAATTAATAAACGACGTATGTGCCCCGGCGATGCGCTGGGACGGCACGCATAAAAACTGATCTGATATCATCCTGGAGGTGGCATATTCCGCCGACACGTCCGGAAAACGGTTTGTCATCCCATCTCTGAAGAGCAGCTCGTAGGCCACCGTCTTCATCTCAGGGTTAAAAATGGGTTGTCGCGCAATAAATCCGTACATATCCCATCCTCCTCTACAACTTTATATTTATTAGCATCCTCTTTCTACACGACGATAACGAGCTTTATCGAGCACTATTTTGATTGAATGCACAAAATAAAAGCATCCACACTAATTAACCGGATTTACAAATCAAAATTTAAATTAAATATCCCTGGCGCTCTACAGAAAGAGGAGAAAATATCCGATAAGGAATATGTGCCTGCCCGACATGCACGATATTACGGGAGATGAGAATGAAAGACGCCGTGGTCCAAAGAAAAAAAATAAGAGTCAAGACGTTGATGCTATTGTCCATTTTCCTCACTGTAACGGTGGGCTTTACGGCAACGATCGGGTTTATGATGTGGCAGTGGATGGCACAGCAGGAGGTTCTGGCCAAAAAACATATCCGCCAGATTGCTGAAGTGCAAGCGTTGCAGGTCAGCAAACAGCTGGATTCTGCCCTGACTGCCGCCCGGGATATGGGCAACAGCGCCCTGGCGCTGCGCGAGGCGGGCGTGACCGATCGTCAGAGCCTGAACCAGCTGCTCATCCACTACCTTTCGGCTCACCCGCAGTTTCTCTCCATGTCGATGGCCTTTGAGCCTAACGCGTTCGACGATAAAGATGCCGTCTGGGCCGGTCAAAGCGGTGAAGATCCTGCCGGGCGCTACGCCCGCTACGTTGACCGGGACGCCACCGGCAAACCGGCATTACACCTGCTGACGGACATCGAAACGCCCGGCAGCGGCGATTATTATCTGCTGCCGAAACAACGCCATAAAGATGTGATCATCGAACCCTATATCTATCCCTACAACGGCGTGGACGTGATGCTCACCTCGATTGCCGCCCCCATCATGCGTGACGGTCAGTTTCTGGGCTCGGTCACCTCTGACTTCTCTCTCGCCACGCTGCAATCGACGATCGGCGCGATTAAACCGTGGAACGGCACGGGCTATGCCCTGCTCCTCTCCGCAGGTCATAACGTGGTGTCCAGCCCGGACAAGCGCGCGGCGGGCAAGCCTTACGCCGGTCAGATTGCCGGTCATGACGTCACCCGCATTAACGATCCGCTGCTGAAGGAGGACGTGTTTATCACCTGGCAGGACATCGCCGTCGGTAATAGCCAGACGCCGTGGAAACTCGCCATTATCACGCCGGTCAGCGAAGTGATGGCCGAAGCGCGCGCATTTTTACTGAAAGCCATCATCATGATGGTGTTAAGCATCGTGGCGGTTAGCCTGGTCATGGCACAGATCTTCACCCGCAAAGTTGACCGTCCGGTTGGGGGCGAACCTTCGGAGGCCGCCGGAATCGCTCTGGCCGTTGCCCGGGGAGACCTGAACAACACCATCCCGGTGCGTTCCGGAGATACCCACAGCATTTTTTACGCCCTGCACACCATGCAGATGCAGCTCAAGCGCATCGTCGACAACATCAGCGAAGCCAGCCACTCCGTGCACGGCGGCACCAGCGAAATTTCGGCGGGCAACCTGGACCTCGCCTCGCGAACCGAGGAACAGGCGGCTGCGATTGTTGAAACGGCAGCCAGCATGGAAGAGATTTCGGTCACGGTGAAGAATAACGCCGACAACGCCCACAAGGCGACCACGCTGACCGATCGCGCCGCGAACCTCGCCGGGCATGGCGAAACGCTGGTGAACGACGTGGTCGTGGTGATTGGGGAGATTGATGAGAGCGCGCGTAAGATCGGCGAGATTAACAGCATTGTCGATGGCATCGCCTTCCAGACCAATATCCTGGCGCTGAATGCTGCCGTTGAAGCGGCACGGGCAGGCGAACAGGGGCGCGGCTTCGCGGTTGTCGCTGGGGAAGTGCGCAATCTTGCCCAGCGAAGCGCCAACGCGGCAAAAGAGATCTCTCAGCTGATTGCCGAGTCCTCAGGGCGCGTCAGCAAAGGCGTTGAGCTGGTCAATGAAACCGGCGTGATGATGAAACAGGTGATTGAAGCGGTATCGCATGTGCATCTGGTCATCAACGATATCGTTCAGGCGCTGGACGAGCAAAATCGCGGGATTAGCCAGGTCAGCACCGCCGTTAACCAGATGGACAGCACGACCCAGCAGAACGCCTCGCTGGTTCAGCAGATCTCTGCGGCGGCGCTCTCGCTGGATGAGCAGGCTAAATCGCTCGAGAAGACGCTGGCGTTCTTCCATTCATAAATAAAAAGGCACCCGCTGGACGGGTGCCTTTTCTGGCGATTGCCGTTACAGCCCTTTCAGCAGCTTGTCGACAAACTCCGGTACGACCGTGCTTGCCAGACCGTAGTGTTTCTCTTCAAACTCGCTGCCCACCTGGCTTGGCTCAAGATTGAGTTCTACCGTATGCGCACCGTGCAGCCGCGCTTCGTGGACAAACCCCGCCGCCGGATAAACATGACCGGATGTGCCGATGGCGATAAACACGTCGGCCATCGCCAGCGCGCTGTAGATATCATCCATTCCCAGCGGCATTTCGCCGAACCAGACCACGTGCGGACGCAGGCGCGACGGGAACTGGCAGCAGTGGCACTTATCCTCTGGCAGCACGTCCTCTTGCCAGTCCAGCACCTGACCGCTCCAGGCGCAGCGAACCTTGAGCAGCTCGCCGTGCATGTGGATGATGTTCTTGTTACCGGCCCGCTCGTGCAGGTTATCGATATTCTGCGTCACCAGCAGAAAACGATCGCCGAGCGCCTCTTCGAGCTTCGCCAGCGCCAGATGCGCCGCATTCGGCGCGACGTCAGGCTGCTGAAGCTGACGGCGGCGGGCGTTGTAAAACGCCTGGACGAGATCCGGATCGCGGGCAAAGCCTTCCGGCGTGGCTACATCCTCCACGCGGTGCTCTTCCCACAGCCCGTCCGCCGCGCGGAAGGTTCGAATTCCTGACTCGGCGGAGATCCCCGCCCCGGTCAGCACCACCACTCTGGGTTTATCCATCGCTTCTGGCATTATTCTGTCTCTGAAAAAAATCCGCTGGCGCAAGCGCTCACGCAAGCGGCGTTTGTTTTTGCGAAAACGGCTGAGTCGACCCTGGCGACGCGACAGCATAGAAACCTCGTAAACTAATCGGTGAGATGAAGGAATGCGGCTCCGCGCATGCCTCCTGCGTCCCCGTGTCGCGCGCGTTCAATACGCGGCACGCGGGCAACCGGCAATAAATGTCGGGGCAAACGCCCGGACAACCGTTCCGTAATCGCGGTAAAGTTTGACAGCCCTCCCCCAATCACCAGCAGATCCGGGTCGACGATGGTGAGAATATTTCCCAGACACACCGCCAGCAGATCCAGATAACGCTCGACGTGCTCACGCGCCTGCGCATCCCCTTGCTCCCACAGGGTAATGATTTGAGGGGCCTCAAGTTTCTGATGATAGAAGTGTTCGTAAAGCCATGCAAACCCGCGGCCGGAGAGGTAGTTCTCAATACAGCCGTGCTGGCCGCAGCCGCAGCGGGTCAGCGGGAAATCGCGCCCCACTACCTCCAGGGCATCCACCGGGAGACGGATATGACCAAACTCGCCGGTGATGTAGCTGCGCCCGGTGATTGGCTTCCCGTTGATCACAATTCCCCCGCCGACGCCGGTGCCGAGGATCAGACCCATCACCAGCGGATACTGACGGAACTCATCGTCCCAGGCTTCGGAGAGCGCAAAGCAGTTAGCATCATTGTCTAAACGCACGTCGCGTTCAAGGAGGGCAGAGAGATCGGCGCGGAGCGGTTTACCGCTGGCGGCAGGCACGTTGGCGGCATACAGCGTGCCGTCGTCGGTTTCGGGCATACCCGGAATGCCAATGCCGACGCTGCCTTTCACGCCAAAGCGTTCATCGGCCTGCGCCACCAGCGCGGCAATCGCGGTTAAAAATTCGTCGTAGCTTTCGCGCGGCGTGGGAACGCGGGTTTCCCACTGTAGTTTGAGGTCTTTATCAAACACGCCTAGCGCAATCTTGGTGCCGCCAATATCAAATCCGTAATACATAACGCATTCCTCTTTTAACCTGGCGGCCCGAAAGCCGCTAGATCATGACGTAATTACTGGCCACTTAATACCCTCGCCGGATCAATTCGGCTTGCGCGACGCGCCGGATACCAGCTTGCCAGCAGACTCAGTAAAAGTGCTGTAACCAGCACATAAAAAACGTCCAGCCAGTGCAGTTCAGACGGCAGGAAGTCAATAAAGTAGATATCACCCGACAGGAACTGGTGACCAATAAGCTTTTCGATCCCGTTGATAATCGGCGTCAGCTGCAGGGAAACCACCACGCCAATCACCACGCCGCAAAGGCTACCGAACAGCCCCGCCAGCAAACCGTACCAGACGAAGATGGCGCGAATAAGACCGTCTTTCGCCCCCAGCGTACGCAGCACGGCGATGTCGCCGCTCTTGTCCTTGACCGCCATCACCAGCGTCGAGACGATATTAAAGCACGCCACACCAATCACCAGCACCATCGCCAGATACATGATGGCGCGGATCATCTGGATATCACGGTACATATAGCCGTAAGTGCCGATCCAGCTTTTGATGTAGACATAGTTATTGGTCACGCTGCCCGCGTCGCGAACCAGTTTGTTGGCGTTAAAGACGTCGTTCACCTTAATGGCAATGCCCGTCACGCTGTCAGCCATGTCGAGATACTGGCGCGCATCCTCCATCGGCACCATCGCAAAGCTATGGTCAAGCTGACCGCTCAGCTGAAGAATACCGGTGACGTGCAGGCGCACGCGCTTAGGCTGCTGCAGCTTGTGGTCGGCGCTGGCGTTCGGGATCATGATCGACACCCAGTCGCCCTGCTTCACCTTCAGGGCATCGGCCACGCCTTTACCCATGATGATCTGCTGCTCGCCGGCCTTAAAGTTGGCCCACGCGCCGTTCTGCACATAGTTTGGCAGCGCGCTGAGACGCGCTTCCTGGGCGGGGTTAACCCCCTTTACCTGAATGGCGCGCAGGTTTACCCCGCTCTCCACCAGCCCGGTAAAGTTAATGAAGGGCGCGGCCGCGGCAATGCCCGGCACCTTTTCGACTTTGGCGAGCGCATCGCTCCAGTTCGTCCACGGCTGGTTAACCGGCTCGATCTCCCCGTGCGGCACTACCGCCAGAATGCGGTTATTCAGCTCGCGCTCAAAACCGTTCATGGCGCTCAAGCCGACAATCAGCACCGCCACACCGAGCGCAATACCGATGGTCGAGATGACGGAGATCAGCGACACCATGCCGCCGCGACGGCGGCCGCGGCTAAAACGTAAACCGATGAGTAACGATAACGGTGACGCCATTACTCTGCTCCCATCAGGGTCAGTTCCGCGTTCAGATGGCCGTCGCGCATCTCAAGCTGACGCCCCATGCGTTTTGCCAGCTGCAGATCGTGGGTTACGACCAGAAACGCGGTGCCCTGCGAGGCGTTCAGCTCGCCCAGAAGCTGGAAAATACTGTCCGCATTGCGGGCATCCAGGTTACCGGTAGGCTCATCCGCCAGCACCAGACGCGGGTTGTTGACTAGCGCACGGGCAATCGCCACGCGCTGGCGTTCGCCGCCGGAAAGCTCAGAGGGACGATGGTTACCGCGATGGCCCAGCCCTACCGCTTTCAGCATGTCGCTGGCGCGGGCGTTAATTTCTGCCGGTTTCTTTTTGCCAATCAGCAGCGGCATCGCCACGTTTTCCAGCGCCGTGAAATCAGGCAGCAGGTGGTGGAATTGGTAGATAAAGCCCAGCTCGCGGTTACGCAGCTCTGCCTTCGCCGCAGAGGACATTTTGCTCATCGGCTGGCCGGAGAAAATCACGTCGCCGTTAGTTGGCGTATCCAGCCCGCCCAGCAGATGCAGCAGCGTACTTTTACCCGAGCCGGAGCTGCCGACAATCGCCATCATCTCGCCTTCGCCCACGCTGAAGCTCACATTGTGCAGCACGTCGGTTTGCACAGTGCCTTCCTGATAGCGTTTGGACAGGTTGTCGCATTGCAACAGGATCTTATTCATAACGTAAAGCCTCAGCGGGTTGAGTGGCGGCAGCGCGCCAGGAAGGATAAAGCGTAGAAAGCAGCGCAATGGCCATCGCGGCCAGCGCAATACCGACCACCTGCAGCGGCTCGATAGCCACCGGCAGCGCCGCGCCGTCAAGCAGGGCGCCGATGATCGGCATTAAGTTATTAAGCTGGCTGGCAAGCAAGGCCCCCAGCACGGCGCCGAGCAGCGCGCCGATGATGCCTGCGCTGGCCCCCTGCACCATAAACACCGCCATAATCTGGCGCGGCGTGAGCCCCTGGGTTTGCAGAATGGCGACTTCGCCCTGCTTCTCCATCACCATCAGGCCCAGCGAGGTAATGATGTTAAATGCGGCCACGGCCACGATCAGGCTCAGCAGCAGCCCCATCATATTTTTTTCCATCCGCACGGCCTGGAACAGTTCGCCTTTACGCTCGCGCCAGTCCTGCCATTTGGTGCCGTCCGGCAGTTTTTGCTGGCTGAGGGTATCGACCTTCAGCGGCGCGTCGAGCCACAGGCGCCAGCCGGTGATATTCCCTGCCGGGTAGCGCATCAGGCGTGAAGCGTCCTGGATATTTACCAGCATCTGATAGCCATCGACTTCGCTGTTGGCGGCAAAGGTACCAATCACGTTGAACAGGCGCTGGCTTGGCAGGCGCCCCATCGGCGTAAACTGGCTGGCAGAAGGTACCATCACGCGCAGCTGGTCACCGCGGTTGACGCCAAGCTGTCCGGCAAGCTGTTCACCCAGAATCACGTTGTATTTCCCGGCATCCAGATCGGTCTGCTTCACGTTAACTAGATACGGCGTCAGCGGATCGTTTTGCGCCGGGTCGATACCCAGCATCACGCCGACCGCCACGCTGCGGGCGCTTTGCAGCACCACGTCGCCGGTCGTCAACGGCGCGACGCGCGTGACGCCCTGTAACTTCGCCGCGCTTTCCGGCAGCTGTTGCGGGTTAACCGAACCGTTGGATGATGAGAGAACGGCCTGCGGCATCAGCCCCAGGATGTTGTTTTGCAGCTCGCGTTCGAAGCCATTCATGACGGAAAGCACCGTCACCAGTGCCATCACGCCAAGCGTAATGCCAATAGTCGAAAGCCAGGAGACAAAGCGACCGAAGCGGTCCGCGGCGCGCCCACGCATGTAACGTAAGCCTATGAAGAGTGCGACAGGTTGATACATGAAATCCGTCTGTTTGCTGATAGCAGACCCACGAGTATATAAGCGAATCCGTTAAGCGTAAATGACTGAAACAGTAAGCTTTGGTAATCATTCTTCCGAAAAATTCAGATAAATCAGGGTGCTATTGTCTGAATACTCACCTCGCAACCTCACCTTTTCCGAAAAAACCGCCGGATACAGACTGTTACCCATTACATCCCGGCTTCGTTTTACAACAATTGCTCGTTCGTTTATGGCAATAAGGTAGTGGCGAATAATGAAGCAAAAAGCATTATGGATTAACCAGATAAAAGGGCTGTGTATCTGCCTGGTGGTTATCTATCATTCGGTTATCACGTTTTATCCGCATCTGATCGGGCTACAACACCCGCTCTCCGGCCTTCTCGCCAAATGCTGGGTCTATTTTAACCTCTATCTCGCACCGTTTCGTATGCCGGGTCTTCTTCTTTATCTCCGGCTATCTGATCCGTCGTTATATTGACGAAGTGGACTGGCGAACCAGTCTCGACAAGCGGATCTGGAGCATTGTCTGGGTCCTGGCGCTGTGGGGCGTTCGTGCAATGGCAGGCGTTGACCCACCTGAACGCCTGGCTGGCGCCCGAGCGTGAGCTTGCCACCGCGTCGAACGCGGCCTACGCCGAGTCTCTCTCAGGATTTGTACGGGGTATGCTCACCGCCAGCACCAGCCTGTGGTATCTGTATGCCCTGGTGGTCTACTTCACGCTGTGTAAACTGCTGAGCCGCTGGAAGCTGCCGGTTCTGGGACTGCTGGCGCTGGCGAGCATCGCGATTAACTTCATGCCGCTGCCGTAGTGGGGGATGAACAGCGTGGTCCGCAACATGATCTACTACAGCCTCGGGGGCGTGGTATGGCGCAGCGCTGATGGCGTGGATGAAAAGCGTCAACCTGCGCCGCATCTGGCTGGCAACCGGGGCTTTCGCCGCCGTCTCCGTGGTGCTGTGGTTGCTAACGTTCCGCTGCTGCTCTCATTGCTGTCGATTGTGATGATCATGAAGCTGTTCTACAGCCTTGAGCAGCGCTACGCCGTTAACCCGAACAATCTGCTGAACGTGATTGGCTCCAATACCATTGCGATTTATACCACCCACCGCATCCTGATTGATGCCTTTAGCCTGTTCCTGATTGGCGAAATGAATGCCGCCTCGTGGCCGGTCTGGGCAGAGCTCACCCTGGTGCTGGTCTACCCGTTTGCCAGCCTGCTTAATCTGTACCCTTGCCGGGCTCGGAGTGCGTAAAATCTCCACCGCGCTGTTTGGGGACGTGTTCTTCTCTCCTCCGTCTACGCTAACCCTGTCACCTTCAACGCGTTAATGCCCTCTCCGCCCCCGTTTCGGGGGCGTTTAGCCCTGCCGTGCGGTTACGATTTGCTTATGTAAAACGATCGAGGATAATAAAGACATTGCGTATCAGTGATATGCCCCAATACTGTTGTATATCCATAAGAGACTCTGACATAGCCAATGCCGTGGAACACTATCGTTATTCCTTGCCTGTCAAAGCGGGGCGACCAGCGCCAGCTGGGTGAACTCACGGGCGCGGCGTGCGCCACGCTGGTGGCGGAAATCGCCGAGCGTCACCCAGGCCCGGTGATTCTGGTTGCCCCGGATATGCAAAACGCCCTGCGCCTGCACGACGAAATTCGCCAGTTCACCGATAGCCTGGTATTCAGCCTGGCCGACTGGGAGACGCTGCCGTATGACAGCTTCTCTCCGCATCAGGAGATTATCTCCTCGCGCCTGTCGACGCTCTATCAGCTGCCGACCATGCAGCGCGGCGTGCTGATTGTGCCGGTGAACACCCTGATGCAGCGCGTCTGTCCGCACAGCTATCTGCACGGTCACGCGCTGGTGATGAAAAAGGGCCAGCGTCTGTCCCGTGATGCCCTGCGCGCGCAGCTTGACGGTGCCGGCTATCGCCACGTCGACCAGGTGATGGAGCACGGGGAATACGCGACCCGCGGCGCGCTGCTTGACCTTTACCCGATGGGCAGCGACCAGCCGTATCGTCTGGATTTCTTTGATGATGAAATCGACAGCCTGCGCGTATTCGACGCTGACACGCAGCGCACGCTGGAGGAAGTAGAGTCCATCAATTTACTACCCGCGCATGAGTTCCCAACGGACAAAACCGCTATCGAGCTGTTCCGCAGCCAGTGGCGCGATAAGTTCGAGGTGAAGCGCGACGCGGAACATATTTATCAGCAGGTCAGTAAAGGCACGCTTCCAGCCGGGATCGAATACTGGCAGCCGCTGTTCTTCAACGAGCCGCTGCCTGCCCTGTTCAGCTACTTCCCGGCGAATACGCTGATTGTCAACACCGGGGATATCGACGCCAGCGCCAGCCGCTTTGAGAGCGAAACCCGCGCGCGCTTTTGAAAACCGTGGCGTTGATCCGATGCGTCCGCTGCTGCCGCCGGAAGCGCTGTGGCTGCGCACCGACGAGCTCAACGCCGAGCTGAAGCGCTGGCCGCGCATGCAGCTGAAAACCGATTCGCTTGCCGATAAGGCCGCCAATACCAACCTCGCCTTCCGGACGCTGCCGGACCTGGGCCGTTCAGGCGCAGCAGAAATCTCCGCTGGATAATCTGCGCAAGTTCCTGGGAGTCATTCACCGGCCCGGTGGTGTTCTCCGTTGAGAGTGAAGGCCGCCGCGAAGCGTTAGGTGAGCTGCTGGGACGCATCAAAGTGGCGCCGAAGCGCATCCTGCGTCTGAGCGAAGCGACCGGAAACGGTCGTTACCTGATGATTGGCGCCGCCGAGCACGGGTTCATCGACACCGCTCAACAACCTGGCGCTGATTTGCGAAAGCGACCTGCTGGGCGAGCGCGTCGCGCGTCGCCGTCAGGACAGCCGTCGGACCATCAACCCGGACACGCTGATCCGTAACCTGGCCGAGCTGCATCCCGGCCAGCCGATTGTTCACCTGGAACACGGCGTTGGGCGCTATCAGGGGATGACCACGCTGGAAGCGGGTGGCATCAAAGGTGAATACCTGATGCTGACCTACGCTAACGACGCCAAACTGTATGTTCCAGTATCGTCCCTGCATCTGATCAGCCGCTACGCGGGCGGTGCCGAAGAGAATGCGCCGCTGCACAAGCTGGCGGCGACGCCTGGGCGCGCGCGCGCCAGAAGGCGGCGGAAAAAGTACGCGGACGTGGCCGCCGAGCTGCTGGATATCTACGCCCAGCGCGCGGCCAAACAGGGCTTCGCCTTTAAGCACGATAAAGAACAGTACCAGTTGTTCTGCGACAGCTTCCCGTTTGAAACCACGCCGGATCAGGCCCAGGCCATCAACGCCGTGCTGAGCGACATGTGCCAGCCGCTGGCCATGGACCGCTTAGTCTGCGGCGACGTCGGCTTCGGCAAAACCGAAGTGGCGATGGCGCGCCGCCTTCCTTGCGGTGGAAAACAACAAGCAGGTGGCGGTGCTGGTGCCGACCACCCTGCTCGCTCAGCAGCACTTTCGATAACTTCCGCGACCGTTTCGCCAACTGGCCGGTACGTATCGAGATGCTCTCGCGTTTTCGCAGCACCAAAGAACAGACGCAGATCCTCGAACAGGCCAGCGAAGGCAAAATCGATATTCTGATCGGCACCCACAAGCTGCTGCAAAGCGACGTGAAGTGGAAAGATCTGGGGCTGCTGATCGTCGACGAAGAGCACCGCTTCGGGGTGCGTCATAAAGAGCGAATCAAAGCGATGCGCGCCGACGTCGATATCCTGACTCTGACCGCAACGCCAATCCCGCGAACCCTCAACATGGCGATGAGCGGCATGCGCGATCTGTCAATTATCGCCACGCCGCCTGCGCGCCGTCTGGCGGTGAAAACCTTTGTCCGCGAGTACGATAATCTGGTGGTGCGTGAGGCCATTCTGCGTGAAGTGCTGCGCGGAGGTCAGGTCTACTACCTCTACAATGACGTGGAAAACATCCAGAAAGCGGCGGACAGGCTGGCGGAGCTGGTGCCGGAAGCGCGCATCGCTATCGGTCACGGGCAGATGCGCGAGCGCGAGCTGGAGCGGGTAATGAACGACTTCCATCACCAGCGTTTTAACGTGCTGGTGTGTACCACCATCATTGAGACCGGGATCGACATTCCGACGGCAAACACCATCATCATTGAGCGTGCGGATCACTTTGGTCTGGCGCAGCTTCACCAGCTGCGCGGTCCGCGTCGGGCGTTCGCACCATCAGGCCTACGCCTGGCTACTGACGCCGCATCCGAAAGCGATGACCACCGACGCGCAAAAGCGTCTGGAAGCCATCGCCTCGCTGGAAGACCTGGGCGCTGGCTTTGCGCTGGCGACGCACGATCTCGAGATCCGCGGTGCCGGCGAGCTGCTGGGTGAAGACCAGAGCGGCTCCATGGAGACCATCGGCTTCTCGCTCTATATGGAGCTGCTGGAGAACGCGGTTGATGCCCTGAAGGCCGGACGCGAGCCGTCGCTGGAAGATCTTACCAGCCAGCAGACCGAGGTCGAGCTGCGTATGCCTTCCCTGCTGCCGGAACGATTTTATTCCGGACGTGAATACCCGACTGTCGTTCTACAAGCGCATCGCCAGCGCGAAGAAGGAAACGAGCTGGAAGAGATCAAGGTGGAGCTGATTGACCGCTTTGGTCTGCTGCCCGATCCGGCGAGAAATTTGCTGGATATCGCGAGGCTTGCGCCAGCAGGCGCAAAAGTTGGGGATCCGCAAGCTTGAAGGCAATGAAAAAGGCGGCGTGATTGAATTCGCCGAGAAGAATCACGTCAACCCGATGTGGCTGATCGGCCTGCTGCAAAAACAGCCGCAGCATTTCCGTCTGGATGGTCCAACACGTCTCAAATTTACCCAGGAACTGACGGTGAGCGCAAAACCCGTATGGACTGGGTGCGTAACTTTATGCGCCAGCTGGAAGAGAACGCGATCGCATAACCTCCCTTCCCCCTGTTAGCTGAGGAGTTTCATGTAGTTTATTAACCGGAAGCGATGAAAGTTGCTTCCGGGAATGAACAGCTTACAGCGCCCCCCCTGGTCCGGCTGTAAATCGCTGAGGCGTTTCCTTGCAGGCCGGGGCGAGGCGCAGGGATGCGCCGGGAGGGCGGGCTTTACATGGACGTTGCCTCCGCCCGTCCCCGATAAGCCGGAAGGAATAAGCCGAGGGCACCGCGAAGCGGCGATTTACTGCCGGGAGCCCGGGTCACCAGGGTGGTGGCGATTGAGCCACCCTGGCTCGTTCACCGGTTATGTCGTTAAAGAGTAGCAAGGAACATGAAGTGAACGGAATGACCACCAGAGCCGTATGTTCCCCCTCACCCCAACCCTCTCCCTCAAGGGAGAGAGGGTCGTCCGTTCAGGCATTATTTTATGGGGATTCCCTTCCCCCTGTTAGCCCCGGCGCTACGGAGGGACAATTTACAAACTCTTTGCACTTCACCCGATCTTCCCGACATACCATTCGCCATAATTATGTTTAACGTCTTATAAAACAATAACCTTATCATTTGCATGGATTATGGTGATGATGACCTCTTCGCGGTTTTACTCGCTGGATGACCCTGTTGGCGCTGGCAGCCACCGTCGCGGTGGCGCTTCCCGCCCGGGCAAACACCTGGCCCCTTCCCCCTCCCGGCAGCAAGGTCGTGGGTGAAAACCGCTTTCATGTGGTTGAAAATAATGGCGGTTCGCTGGAAGCGATTGCCAAAAAATATAACGTCGGTTTTCTGGCCCTGCTGCAGGCGAACCCCGGCGTCGACCCGTATGTCCCGCGCGCGGGCAGCGTACTGACCATTCCCGTTACAGGACCATCCTGCCAGACGCCCCGCGCGAGGGGGATGGTGATAAACCTCGCCGAGCTGCGCCTGTACTATTACCCGCCGGGTAAAAACGAAGTGACGTCTACCCTATCGGTATTGGTCAGCTGGGCGGCGACACGCTGACGCCGACGAGGGTCACCACCGTCTCGGATAAACGCGCGAATCCAACCTGGGACCCCGACGGCCAACATTCGTGCCCGCTATAAGGCCCAGGGGGATCGATCTTCCTGCTGTGGTTCCGGCAGGCCCGGATAACCCGATGGGGCACCACGCGATACGCCTCGCGGCATACGGCGGCGTCTACCTGCTGCACGGAACGAATGCGGACTTTGGCATCGGCATGCGCGTCAGCTCCGGCTGTATTCGTCTGCGCGATGACGATATCAAAACGCTGTTTAACGTCGTTACGCCGGGAACCAAAGTGAATATTATCAATACGCCGATTAAAGTTTCAGAGGAGCCCGGCGGCGTGCGGCTGGTTGAGATCCATCAGCCGTTATCGAAAAACATTGGCGACGATCCGCAGACGCTGCCCATTAACTGAATGCCGCGATGGTAAGTTTCAAAACGAATGCGAATACCAACAGCGTGGTGATGGAGCGTGCGATGGAAGCCCGGTCAGGCATGCCGACCGATGTCACCCGGGCATCACGATGTCGTCCCGCAGTCGATGTAAATCAGAAATAAAAAAACGCCCTGCTGAGCAGGGCGTTTTTTATTGCAGTGGCATAAATGAGGGTTTATGCACGGCTTATTTGTAGATGACCGGCCGTGCCGTGAAGGGTGTTAGGACCGGTCCACTGAGGTGATGCGGTAAGATTTTGCACCCATCTCTTGCGCTTTTTGCGCCAGCTGATCTTCCAGGGAACCCAGGTTAGTACCTGCAGACGCAGAGATTGTCCCGACTTTATGCTGGTCAGCAGGGGTGGATTGTACCTGTACAGCAGCAAAGCTTGCGAAAGAGAGTGAACTCAGGACAGCGGCAGCGATGAGAGTTTTTACGTTTTTTCATGATGTTTACCTTTAGCAGATGAATTTGGAGGTCGTTAATCATTTAGTTAACGATCGATAGGTAAATCATAAATGTGATCCAGGTCACGCGTCAACATAATTTTATAACGAGCGTTAACTTAATTTAAAATTGTTATTTTTCATAACATATATGATTAATTTATTTTTAAGCATTCTGCACTGGTGGTGGGTTGCGTTTATTTTTATAATGGTCATTCACCAAACCAACAGAGGACCAACGGCAAATGACAACGATGTCACGAGTTGTGCGAAGAAAAGCCGTGGCCGACCAAAAGTGTTTGACAGGGATGCAGCGCTTGATAAGGGCCATGACTCTCTTCTGGCAACATGGGTATGAAGCAACCTCGCTTTCCGATCTGGTAGAAGCTACCGGAGCCCAAAGCGCCGACGCTGTATGCCGAATTTACCAATAAAGAGGGACTGTTCAGGGCGGTGCTGGACAGATACATTTCGCGCTTTGCGGCGAAACACGAAGCCCAGCTGTTCTGCGAAGAGAAAAGCGTTGAACAGGCGCTTCGGGACTATTTCACCGCCGTCGCGACCTGTTTCACCAGTAAAGAGACGCCTGCGGGCTGCTTTATGATTAACACCTCTGCCACCCTTGCGGCGTCTCTAAAGAGATTGCCAATACGGTGAAATCACGGCATGCCATGGCAGGAGGAGACGCTCAGCGCATTTCTGGCGCAGCGTCAGCAGCGCGGTGAAATCCCGCGCAATGCAACCCTCAGCTGCTGGCGCAATACCTGAGCTGTATTTTGCAGGGGATGTCGATCAGCGCCCGCGAAGGGGCCACGCTGGAAAAACTGCAGCATATTAGCGAAACCACGCTGCGGCTGTGGCCTGAGCTACTGAAAATCTGAAGCAAAAAAAAGCTCCTCAGCCTGAGCGCATGAGGGAGCTAAATTCAGAGAACATCTTTTTTACACTTTGTTATTCAGAACCAGCTGGCCGTTTCCATCCAGTGGATTTGCGTGCCCGGGTCTTTATCCATGCGGATTTTGCCCTGCTGATCGCCAATTTTGTACGTCACGTCATAGCCCAGCATTTTTTCCGACTTGTCATAGACGGTTTTACAGCGTTTGCTGAGTCGTGGTGTAGGTATCATTATCCTGCATCGCGCCCTGCACCTGGTTACCGGCATAGCCGCCACCCAGCGCGCCGACCACGGTCGCCACGTCTTTACCCCGGCCGCCGCCAAACTGGTGACCAATTACGCCACCCGCTACCGCACCCAGAACAGAACCGGCAATGCGGTTTTCATCCTGCACCGGACGACGGTGCGTCACGGAGACGTTACGGCACTCCTGACGAGGCGTTTTTACGGTTTCTTTAATCGGTGTAGCAGAAACCACCTGTGCATACTGCGGGCCGCGATCTAATACTTTGAGACTGGCAACGGCAGCCACACCTAACGCAGCCGCGACGCCAATCCCTATACCCGCCAACATTGATTTATTCACGGGACTTCCTCCTTTGTTGCTATTGGTAACAATTTTGCAATGGAGGCACGGCTTCGCCAATAAGATAAAGGATCAAAAAAGGGGCGTTGAGAGGAGATATATTGTATTTAGGAGAACTCTTAAGCAGCCAAGCTGTGATCTACAGCATGAAATGCTAAAAACTCCCTCCGGAGGGCCCGGAGGGGAGTGAAAGATTAGTGCAGCTTCAGACGCGGACGGATCACGCGGTTGATTCTGCCCACCAGCATCATCAGCCCGGTTTTGAAATAGCCGTGCAGCGCAATCTGGTGCATGCGGTACAGGGAGATATACACGAAGCGGGCAATGCGCCCTTCTACCATCATTGAGCCGCGCATCAGGTTGCCCATCAGGCTGCCGACGGTAGAGAAGTTTGACAATGACACCAGTGAACCGTGGTCTTTGTAGACATAGGCTTTCATTGGCTTGCCTTTGTACTGCGCCAGAATGTTGTGCAGCACCAGGCTTGCCATCTGGTGAGCGGCCTGCGGCGCGCGGCGGCACGAATCCACCTTCAGGACGCGCGCAGGAGGCACAGTCACCGATGGCAATGATTTCAGGATCGCGCGTGGTTTGCAGCGTTGGCTCGGTTACCAGCTGGTTAATGCGGTTGGTTTCCAGACCGCCGATCTCTTTCATAAAGTCAGGCGCTTTGATACCAGCCCGCCCAGACCATCAGATCCGCTTTGATATACTCGCCGTCTTTGGTGTGGCAGGCCGCCTTCGTCGGCGCTGGTCACCATGGTCTGCGTCAGCACCCGCACGCCCAGTTTGGTGAGCTCATTGTGCGCCGCACCGGAAATACGCGGAGGCAGCGCAGGCAGGATACGTTCACCGGCTTCAACCAGCGTGACGTTCAGCGCTTCGTTAGGTTAACCCCTTTGTAACCGTAGCTGTGCAGCTGCTTCACCGCATTGTGCAGCTCCGCTGACAGCTCAACGCCCGTCGCGCCGCCGCCGACAATGGCGATATTCACCTTACCGTTCGCACCCATATTGCTTGTGTACTTCAGGAACAGGTTCAGCATTTCCTGATGGAAACGACGCGCCCTGGTGCGGGTTATCGAGGAAGATGCAGTGCTCTTTTCACGCCCGGCGTGTTTGAAGTCGTTAGAGGTTACTGCCCAGCGCCATGACCAGCGTGTCGTACGCCAGTTTACGCTCGGGACCAGCAGCTCCCCTTTTTCATCGCGCAGCTCTGCCAGGGGTAATGGTTTTGCTTTCACGGTTGATGTCCACCACCGAGCCCAGCTGGAACTGGAAATGATGGTTGCGCGCGTGGCGCCAGATAGCTGAGCGCGTCCACGCCCTCATCCAGAGAACCGGTCGCCACTTCGTGCAGCAGCGGTTTCCACAGGGCTGTGGTTACGATCCACCAGCGTAATTTTGGCTTTTTTTACCGCGACCCAGCTTCTTGCCCAGCTGTGTAGCCAGGCTCCAGCCCGCCAGCACCACCGCCTACAATCACTTATCTTTTTCAATGGCGTAGTCAACGTGACCCCCTCAAATTATTAACCAATTGTTAATTAAAAGTTATAAAAATAACCCTTAATTAACAACAGGTTACAGCACTGAAACCATTCAGGTGCCATTGAGAATACCACGTCAGGCGCATTGGTCATACCAAAATTGATATGCATCAAGTTTTGATGGCTTAAAAGTAGACAATTCTGGTCAAAAAGAAAGCCCGGCACGCTTTCGCGGCCGTGCTTTGATGCATGCGGGAAATTGATTAACCCAGCGTTTTAAACGCTTTGATACGCTGCAGATGCGGGGAGATGTTTTTGAACTTGTGGGTCTGTTCTTCGTCCCAGACGATCTCATAGTAATGATGCAGGAGCTCTGCTGCCCGATGGCTGTTGAGCGCTTCATCATTACGGGAAAGGATCACCAGGCAGCGGTCGCGGTTTTTCTCACGGAAGTTGCTCACGCACTTGGTCGCAATATCGACATACTCTTCCGGACGGTCAATTTTGCCTTCCATGTTCTCGTTCGGGAACAGGTTAGGATTGAACACCACCTGGCGAATGTCGCACAGGAAGCCAATCCGCTCCGCCCAGTAGCCGCCCAGCCCTACGCCGCAAATCAACGGGCGATCGTCGACGTTGAGCTGCAACATCTTGTCCACCTCTTTGAGCAGATGCTGCATATCATGCTTCGGATGACGCGTGCTGTAGCTGATCAACCGTACATCCGGATCGATAAACTGCAAGCTGCAGCACCTTCTCATGATTGCCAGGACTGTTTGAGTCAAAACCGTGTAAATAGATGATCATCGTCTTCTCACCACGCTACGCCTTCCGGGAGGGTTTACAGGCTGGCTTTATGTGCCTGCCAGCGCTCATTCAGGTCTTCAAGCCGGGCGTTGACCGTCTTCCAGCGCGCCGAATCCATCAGCTCCTGACGGCTAAATGAACCTTTATGATACAATTGTGTAACACGCTCTGCATTGATCGGCGACAGGTTATCCAGCACGCTAACGGCACCTTTACGATTATTGCAGACCAGGATCATATCGCAACCTGCATCCAGCGATGCCTGACCGCGTTCAGCGTAGCTGCCCATGATCGCGGCCCCTTCCATCGACAAATCGTCAGAGAAAATCACGCCGTTGAAGCCCAGTTCCTGACGCAGAACGGTTTTCAGCCAGTGCGGAGAACCGCTGGCAGGACGCGGGTCGACGGTCGCTGTAAATCACGTGCGCGGGCATAATGGCATCAAGCTTGTTATCGGTGATAAGCGACTGGAAAACTGACATATCTTTGGCGCGAATTTCCGCTTCCGGGCGCGGATCGCGCGGGGTCTCTTTGTGAGAATCCGCCATCACCGCCCCGTGACCCGGGAAGTGTTTCCCGGTGGTTTTCATGCCTGCGTCGTGCATGCCGTCGATGAACCGGGTCGCCATTGCCAGCGCAATACGCGGGTCTTCATGGTATGAGCGCTCGCCAATGGCAGCGCTGATATGCCCTACATCCAGCACCGGTGCAAAGCTGATGTCGATAGTCCATAGCAATCATTTCGCTGGCCATCAGCCAGCCGGCCTCCTGCGCCAGTTTTCCACCCTCTTCCGCGCCGAGCAGCGCAGCGAATGACTGGGCTGCCGGGAGGCGGGTAAAACCGTCGCGAAAACGCTGCACGCGCCCGCCTTCCTGATCGACGGCCACCACCAGATGGTTACGCGACGCGGCGCGGATCTGACGCACCAGCTCGCGCAGCTGCGCCGGATCGTGATAGTTGCGAGTAAACAGGATCAGGCCACCCACCAGCGGATGCGCCAGAATTTCACGCTCCTCCGCATCCAGCTCAAACCCTTCAACATCCAACATGACTGGGACCCACATCCACCTCTCTTATCCTTTAGTTTGTAACTGACGCCAGGCATCGTCTGCCAGCGCAATAAATTGTTTGTCTCTGGACTGCCGGTAGCGCATTTCAAACCAGCCAGCCATTAACATGACGACCCAGGGTCGCCAGCGTCTGACCTGACGCCTCAGCGCGTCGGGGTCAATATGTGCCACCCGGGCGTATTCCCTGATGAGCATCTGCCGCGCGGCTTCACTCTCCGTCCAGACGGCCGCCAGCTCCAGCGCCACATCGCCATCTCCGGCATACTCCCAGTCGATAAGCCCTGATCCCCGCTGGCGTATGAACAATATTCCCGGCATGAACATCCATGTGCAGCGGCGCGAGCCGAATCGGCTGCGGCTCGCCCGTTTTACGCAGCCGCTTAAGACGTGCCAGCCACACTGGAGTACGTCTGTCTGGCAGGGCTTGCTGCCAGTAATGTTCCAGCAGCGGGAATAACGTAATTCGCCATCCCAGACGTGGCTGCCGGTGCAGATGATACAGCACCGCCGCAAGCTCCGGCGTGTCCGGCAGCGCGCTTTTTAACTTCACCGTCCAGATAGTCGACGGCCATCCAGCCCTGTCTGAAAAAACGAGGGGCAGGCACGAGATCCGCCGGAAGACGTCTCAGGGCACGAAACTGACGACGGAAATGGGAGGCAGGCGCGTCGGGGTCGTGATTTTTGCCGCAAGACCAGACGTCGTTCGCCCTGTTCTATAATGCAACTCGCGCCGCCAAGCCGGAATGGGCCTGCGGCGCGATAAGGCGGTACTGAGGAAAATAGCGCGTCAGAATCTCTTCACGCGTGCCGTCATTGTTGCGTAACCGCACCTTTACCTGACCAGATAATTTCGCCTGTCTGAACCAGCATCAGCTGCATCTGCAGGGGCTGGGGGTATTCACGTACCGGTGGCGTTAGAGTAAGCACATACTGCGCGCCAACGTTACGTGCAATGCCGATCGCCTTGCTGCGGGTACCGAGGCTATCCTGCGGCGACAGGCCCAGCTGCTGTTTGGCGACGGCGAGGCTGCTGAGCCGAGACCAGCGTAAACTTGCCGTTGTTAGGCCAGAGCATTACGCAGGGTTTCCGTGGCTTCACCCGCGTTCAGCGAACCGTTGGTACGGTTGTTCACGCTGTCGACCAGCAATACGCTGCCCGCCGTCACGCCCTGCGCCTGCAGCATTTTGCCTACCATCGGCTGCATCGCCCCGTTCCAGTCGTAATGGCGCACGCGCGGCCGTGGGCTGTGACGTCTGGTCCGGATGTTCAATCGGGCCTGGCTGCGCCGGAATAGACGGTACAGACGGCACGGTTGGCTGCTGCTGCGTTGGCGGTGTCGGCTGTTCAGTACCCGGTTTAGCCTCTTCCACAGGCGCAGGCTGTTTCAGTTCGGGTCACACACCCTGCAAGAAACAGAGCGAAAGCTGTCACGAGCGCATAGCGGCTCAAATTTTTAATCAAGGTTCACCCCTCAGAGATAAAGATAAAGTCTCACCTTATGCGCACCAGATAGTTGCGCTGCCATAGAGCGTTACCGACGACCTGGCCGGAATGGTGACGCTGCGCGGCGCCTCCAGCGGATGCATTTCAAGACCTCTTACGTCATACCAGAAAAAACGGTAGTGGACCGTCACCGGTTCATGTCTTTCATTAAAGAGGCGATAGAGGAGGCAGATGAGTTGATTTCACTGATGGTCAACGCGGGCTGTTGCGCCGTGATGCCCGCGGCAAGCACGGAGGACTCCATGACCAGGCGTCTGTTCATCATTCACGGGGATCGCCGGACGCGAGCTGCACCCCACAATCATCATCGCCATTACCAGCGCTGCAATACGCCCTTTCAGCATGTCAAAGACCTTTATGTGCCAGCATCGGCCCCAGAGGACGTCCACCCAGCAGATGCATGTGAATATGATAAACTTCCTGGCCACATGGCGGTTGCAGTTCATGATCAGACCGGTAACCGTCTTCTGCAACCCCTTCCTGTTCAGCGATTCTGGCAGCCACAGTCAGCATACGACCTAACGCCACTTCCATGCTCGGTTTTTACGTCGTTTACAGTCGGAATCAGAATATTGGGAATGATAAGGATGTGCGTCGGGGCCTGAGGGGAAATGTCCCGGAAAGCCGTCACCAGTTCATCCTGATAGACGATATCCGACGGGATTTCGCGGCGGATAATTTTACTGAAAATCGTTTCTTCAGCCATGACCTTTTCCTTTTTTGTTTAATCTGGCGCAATGCGTCCGCTGTAAACACACTCCCGGGATCGGTGTGTGACACAATCCAAGAGTATGAGCGAGTTTCTCCTGTCCTTTCAACCTCCTCCCTCGATTTCTTTCCTGAATGTTCATCAGCTGACTGAAGAGTGACCGCTCTCGCGTCTCAGTGGCGTTTTTTAAGACACAAATAAAAAAGGCAGCCATTCGGCTGCCTTAGTCTCCCCAGGTCACAACTTAGTTGCTGCGGATGTACTCATCCATTTCGGTTTTCAGGTTATCGGATTTGGTACCGAGATTGCCTGTACACCAGAACCTGCAACAACTACGCCCGCTGCGCCCAGTTTTTTCAGACCCGGCTGGTCTACTTTCGCTACGTCGGCAACGCTCACACGCAGACGAGTGATGCACGCGTCCAGGTTAGTGATGTTCTCTTTACCGCGAACGCTGCGACCCAGTGCCGGAGCCATTTCGCTGGTAGCGCCAGCTTTGCTGTCTTCTGTCGCATCTTCACGACCCGGAGTATTTCAGGTCCAGTGCTTTAATCAGCACGCGGAAGATGGTGTAGTAAACAACGGCATAGCACGCACCCACGATTGGGAACAGCCACAGTTTGCTGCTGTTACCCGGACAGAACGCTGAAGTCGATCAGACCGTGAGAGAAGGACGTACCGTCACGCATACCCAGCAGGATACAGATTGGGAACGCCAGGCCCGCCAGAATCGCGTGGATAACGTACAGGATCGGCGCAAACGAACATGAAGGAGAACTCGATCGGCTCGGTGATACCGGTCAGGAACGAGGTCAGCGCTGCGGAGATCATGATACCGCCCACTTTTGCACGGTTCTCTGGCTTAGCAGAGTGCCAGATAGCAATCGCAGCTGCTGGCAGACCGTACATTTTGAACAGGAAGCCACCAGACAGTTTACTGCAGTTGGGTCGCCCGCCATGTAACGTGGGATATCGCCGTGGAATACCTGACCTGCTGCGTTGGTGAATTCACCAATCTGCATCTGGAATGGAACGTTCCAGATGTGGTGCAGACCGAATGGCACCAAGGCAACGCTCGATGAAGCCGTAGCTACCAAACGCCACAACCGGGTTTCTGGTAAGCAGCCCACTGAGAGAAGGTCTGGATAGCAGAGCCGATTGGTGGCCAGATGAAGGACAGGATCACGCCAGTGAAAATCGCTGCCAGACCAGAGATGATCGGAACGAAACGCTTGCCCGCGAAGAAGCCCAGATACTCAGGCAGCTTGATGCGATAGAAGCGGTTAAACATATACGCTGCAATCGCACCGGAGATGATACCGCCCAGAACACCGGTGTCCGCCAGGTGTTTCGCGGCCGATCTCTTCTGCCGGTAAATGCAGACCAGCGGCGCAACCACAGCCATGGTTTTCACCATGATGCCGTAGGCAACCACTGCAGCCAGCGCAGAACGCCGTCGTTATTGGTGAAGCCCAGAGCCACACCGATCGCGAAGATCAGTGGCATGTTAGCAAAGACAGAACCGCCTGCTTCGGCCATCACGTGGGACACTACGGCTGGCAGCCAGCTGAAGTTAGCAGAACCGACACCCAGCAGGATACCTGCGATAGGCAGTACGGATACTGGCAGCATCAGCGATTTACCGACCTTTTGCAGGTTAGCAAATGCATTCTTAAACATAATTGAGAGTGCTCCTGAGTATTTGTGCTTTTTTTACGCTTTCACGCATTGGCCCGGGGGGAGTACCGTGCCGTGGACAGGACATCTAAGCGCCCTTTATTTATTACACAGAGTAAAATAATTCCCTCTGAGTTTGTTTTGACGGCTATCACGT